>CAIGRB010129199.1:124203-144030 GCA_903798255.1 Fraxinus quadrangulata | reverse complement strand
TTCTACTGAATGAAATACAGGTCAAACATATCTGTTGACACACAAAAAGTGTAATCCAAATTTCAATGGCTTAATGAATGAAGCCCAATTCGAAAGTCCAGAACTAAAGCCTTAATGGGACCATTGATAAATGCAAAAGAGACCCCATAACAAAGTAACGTCATCGCCCAATCTGACAAAACGCCCAAAATCTGAGCGAATGGAGTGCCTTGCGGTCGCCCAGAATGAATGAGCCCGTTCTCGTCCAAATCTTCGAGTCATCCAGAATCTTGGCAAACATGAGACATCAAGGTTATCCTAAATAGCAGTTATTGAAGCGGTTATTGAGTAATCCAATCACGCTCTACGATTCAAGGATCCTAGTTGTGGGCGGTTGAAAAACAAGAATCGTGGTGACAGTAGAGATGACAGTTTCACGACAAATTAGTCATCATGAAAAAAGTGAGTAGTTATAGAACACCAAGCAGTTTCCAACCAATTATTCACAAAGAAACTATCAAATGAGTATAAAAGAAAGAGAAGATATAGAAGAAAGGATCCGAATCAAACACTCTCAACAGAGAATATGTAATTTCAATTTCTTAGTTTAACTTTAAAATTCTTCTTATGGTACTCGTGTACTTACGCCCCTTGGAGGTATTCTGTTTATTTTCGAATTGTAAATATTCGCCAAATAAAACATTCCTTTTTGAGACTTTGTCTCAAGATGTCTGTTTTTTACACAATCGTATAAGCTTATTCTTCGTACCAAAAAATTTGAGGGTTATTTCTTCAAATTAAGTGTACAATATCCCTATATTTATTGGCAAAATTATTCAATAATCCTATTAATAAAAGGAAATGATAAAATCCTAATCTAATTAAAAATCATATTCTAATCAATAAATAAAAGAAATCATATTCTAAACAAAACAATAGAATAAAAAGATAAAATATATTAAAACTATAAAAGATAAATCACAATTGTAGTAAGAAACTACTAATCATGATTCTGTACTACATCAACCCCCTCCACTTGAAGAAAACTCGTCATGAAGAAAAAATCAATCAATTCGGAGGAAAATATTCAAAAATTTCTGCAAATACCGATATTGAAAAATGACCATTTCTTGATGTGCTAGATAAACGTCATTATATTCTTTAGTTGCATTATTCAAAGTCAACTTTGTTCCTATCATGCTTGTTATATTTTCTTCACGGATAATTTGCAAATAGCATTCCTTCATAAATGAAGCATGATTTGATTTCTCATCATTGAGTTCGCTCTCGATAGAGGCCACTTGTGCTATTTTCAATTCTTCGCACTTCTCACCTTTTGCTGTAATGTTTAGTAATGTTTTTTTGAACACAAAAGAATTGGTATGCGGACTCCAATCCTCATCGTCCATGTTTTCCTTATTTTTATATAATTTTTTGACACTAAAGCTGTAGAAAAGGTCAACAAAATTTTTATTCTCAATTTGACAATCTTCACATTTGACTCCTTCATGATTGCAAAATTTAATTTCTTCATCTCCTATTGGATACTTCTGATATTCAACTTAGACATTCTTTTCTTTTTCTATTTTAGTACCTTGATTAGTAACATTTTGATTATTTTGAATTACTTCTTTTTTAGTCTCACCATCTGCCTTATAAGCATTTTTCTCTTTGTCATTCATAAATTGCTCATCACATGACAACAAGATAATCTTTTTATCGTACCACCTAAACACATATCTATTATCTCGACTTATGCAAGTAGCATCTACATCATAGTACCATAGTTGTTCCCATAGTACATAACAATTGTCCATCTCTACCATGTTACATATAATCTCATCTTTGTTGTACTTTCCAATAGAAAGTGAAATTTTACATACCTCTATATTTTGAGTTTCTTGCCCCTGTGAAGTTTGATAGCAAAATGAATATTTTTTCAGTTTTCAAATTTAAAGCTTTCACCAATACTTTGGACACCAAATTCTGACTACTTTTATGATTTATTATCACTTTACATACTTTGTTGTTGATGATGCATCGTGTTTGAAAAATTTTATTGCGTTTCAAATTGAACTCTTTTATATTTTCTCGATAGACTTTCGTAGAACCCTTGATAATTTGTGTGTATTCAAATTTAGCTGGGACTTGAGACACTCTCTAACCACCTGTTGCCGTATTTTAATCTTGTTGAAGCAGCCAACATTCATAGCAGTTAAAGTTTGCAAATTTTTGTTAGCTTGCTTCTCCATGGGTTCTCGATTCCTTTCAAGACTCAACGCAGTCACCATCTGCGTGATGTTATGAAGGGTTTTATCAACCCTCTCGATTCGTTGTTCGAGTTTGTCGAGCCTCCGTTCGTTGTCGATGGTTCGACTACCACACTTGCTTTGATACCAATATTAGTGTGGAAGCGTTTATGAAATTCTTATAATAAGAATTGAAAATCAAACTTATATTGGAATAATCTTATTTTGTATTGATATATGATTAATTGATTGATCAAAAAGTGTACAATACCAAAATTATTCTTTAATTCTATTGATAAAAGGAAACTAAAATAAGAAAACTAATAAAATCATAATTTAATTAAAAATCCTATTCTAATCAATAAATAAAAGAAATCACATTCTAAACAAAATATTAGAATAAAAAAATAAAACATATTAGAATTAGAAAAGATAAATCACAATTCTAATAGTAAACTACTAATCATGATTATGTACTTAAGAGAAGTTTGTCTAAGTTTAAAAAAAGATCTACTTTTATGGAAACAAATTGTTGTACTAAAAATTTTAAAAAACAACAAAACAAATTTGTTTCTTTTGTACTTGAGCCTATAATAAACAACATAACATATATAAAATAGAAACAATTCGAAACTCAATTGGACTTAGTCCAATCAACAATGGTTTGAAATATTTTTTGGTGCTTATAAATTGTAAATTCTATAACAGTTGTGCTACATGTACATAATGATTTGTATATACATAATGTGGTGAGATATAATTGAGTCAGAATTGTTGACATATGGTTGACGTCTCGTTTTGATTATCACAAACAAATTATGTTTATTACTAATAAATTGATTTTAAGTGTCCATAGTGATTATTGCACATGAATATATTCGATGGCACAAAATTCGAGGCCAAGTAATCTGCATACATTGCCAATGTCGAAACAAATCAATCATTTGAGGCCATGAAGAATGATATTGCAAAACGCGCAAAAGATGCCTCAACAAAAAATTGTGACAAAGGTCGAAGTACCATCAAGTAAAGCACGTCAAGATGTTCAAACAAAGTACTTAGTTTTTTCACAACTATATGTAAAGGTAAAATATTTCAATACTTGGTAATGAATCGTGAAGAGCTCAAAGTTTTGATTTTACGATCCAAATTCCCGACAAAAATGTTTTACTCGAAAGATATGTTTTTCAAAAGTAAAAATTGAAACATGCATTTTAAATATGACAAATACTTTGAAAATCATTTTTTTAACGTCTCTCAAGTCCTTACATTTGTCAAAAATTAAAACGAGCTTTGAAAAAATAGAATTCCCACCACTAGCTATTTCAAAGTTTTCGGTTGCAAATGTTTCGTCTTAAACACAAAGGATAATTTGAAAAAATTTGACTCAAAATCCGACATTGGAATATTTTTCGATTATTCATCGACTAGCAAAGCATATAGAGTTTTCAACAAAAGAACTCAAGTTGTTGAATAATCGATGCCTGTTACTTTTGATGAAACTAATCTACTTGATCAAGAGAAGGGTATTGATGATGGTGTAGATGTAGACTCCATTTGAACAAATGAATATCCAAGACAAATGAGTGCCTAATGAAGAACAATCAAAGGAGTCCAACAATCAAGAAAGAGAAAAAACATCAACTGAAGCTCAAGGTGACTCTACATTACCAAAAGAATGGAAGTTTATCTCGTCTCATCCAAATGAGTTAATAATCGACGATCCATCACAATGTATTACTACTAGAAATTTTCTTAGAAATCATCTTGGTAGTTGTGCATTCATTTCACAAATCGAACCCAAAAATTTTAAAGAAGTGAAATTTGATGAGTTCTGGATTCTAGCGATACAAGATAAACTTAATCAATTTGAAAGAAACCATGTTTGGGACTTAGTCGCTAGACCAACAAATCAAATTGTTATTGACACTAAATGGGTTTTTCGAAACAAAGAGATGAAAATGGAATTATTGTGCCTAACAAAACTAGATTAGTGGCCCAATGTTACAATCAAGAAGAAGGTATTGATTATGAAGAAACTTTTGCACCGGTAACTCGGTTAGAATCCATTTGCTTGCTTCTTGCATTTGCATGTCACAAAAACTTCACTATTTATCAAATGGATGTTAAAGGTGCATTCCTAAATGAATTTATTCAAGAAGAAGTCTATGTTGAACAACCACCCAATTTTGCAAATCATAAGTTTCCAAATCAAGTTTTTAAACTTAGAAAAGCTCTTTACGCCTCAAACAAGCTCCTAGAACTTGGTATGAACGTTTGAGCAAATTTCTACTTTCAAATAGTTTCGCTATTGAAAAAGTAAACACTACTCTTTTTATCAAAATCCAAAAAAAGACATATTCATTGTTCAAATTTATGTTGATGACATTATTTTTGGTGAAACAAATATTCAACGTTGTGAAGAATTTTCTAAAAATATAAGCATGAAATTTGAAATAAGTATGATAGGTGAACTTCAATTTTTTTTTCTCGAACTTCAAACTAAATAAACATGTGATAGCATTTTCATAAATCAAAGTAAGTACATACTAGACATATTAAAGAGATTCAAGATGAATGGTCTAAAACCAATGAACACTCCTATGAGCACTTCCATAAAGTTTGATAAAGATGATCAAGGCACTTCCGTCGACATCACCAAATATCGAGGTATGATCGGATCCCTTCTTTATTTAATTGCAAGTAGACCCGATAATATGTTTAATGTATGCTTATGTGCTTAATTTCAATTAAATCCTAAAGAATCTCACCTTAAAGCCGTAAAAAGAGGTTTTAGATATCTTAGTGGAACCCAAAACTTAGGACTTTGGTATTCGAAATGAACTCACTGTGATTTACTTAGTTACTCGGATGCCGATTGGGCCAGTTGTCAAGTTGATCGGAAAAGCACTAGTGGTACTTGTCACTTTCTCGATTTCACTTTGGTCTCATGGTTTAGTAAGAAACAAAACTCCCTAGCCTTATCTACGGTCGATACCGAATATATTTCTGCCGCGAGTTGTTGTGCTCAAGTGCTATGAATGAAACAAATCCTTAGCGACTCTCATTTATCCTATGATCATATTCCTATCATGTGTGACAATACTAGTGCTATAAACTTGTCCAAAAATCTCGTTTTACACTCTTGAACGAAGCACATTGAGATAAGACATCATTTTCTAAGAGATCATGTTCAAAATGGTGATATCTCACTTGAATTTGTTGACACCGAAAAAGGTACCGAACGTCCGATATGAATTGTCCGATAAGATAGAACTTTTTTTGCCTTTGCATTCTTTTTTTACCGGACATCCGGTACAGGATTTTTACAGTTTTTATTCACAATTTCTTCATTCTCATTTCAATTTTCCTCTCCATTTCCTCTCGACACCCACCATATTTGAAAATCCATTTCAATTTCTCACTAAAATCCTTTCGATTCTCATCTTCTAGAGTAAATCTCCTCATTTTGTTCTCAAATCTCTAAATTTTCGAAGAAGAAATCAATTTTTTTTCAATCGAACCCTAGAACTTCCCCTTCAATCTTTTACTCGATTCTCACTCAAAATCCCTACTCTAAACAAAAAATCTCAACCTTCTGTCACTTGTTATCATCCTATCTCACGATTTTCAACAAGATTTGAATATTTTTAATTCTTCATTCGAGCACTAATTCGAAAATTCCTAAATTCTTGAGATATGTCGACTTCTGGAGGATGAGGCAAGCGGCTCAAACAAACGGTTCGACGATATTCTCCATCTCCATCATCCGAGGAAGAAGACTTTGACCTTGAACCCGAAATGTTGACGAATCCCCTTGCGAAGACAGCCATTCTCTTAGGTAAAAATGTCGATCTTGCCTATTTTACTTTTGATGCCCCTACATTTAAAATCGAGGAATACATTATGAATATAGGTTGGATTTCAATTTGCACAATTCATGAAAATGTATATCCGGACTTGATTCGCAGTTTTTACAAAAATATGACCGTTAATCCTCGTTCGGGAGATATTTCTTGCTTTATCAAAAATGTTCATGTCACGATTTCACAACCACTCATTCGCACTATCCTTGAGCTCGACCCTTGCCATATTCAAAATTTTGCGCATAAAACCCACCATATGGTATAGAGGTATAACCCGACCGACGCATGTCGTCGTGTAGCGGGTAAGGATTTTGAAAATATAACCAAAATTACAACGAACCAACTTACTCTCCTGTGCAAGGTTTTACAAAATATTATTGCAAATGTCATTTTACCAAGGAAGGGGCATCGGGACTTAGTAAATTGTTTTGATCTCTTTCTCCTAGACTCCTTCCTTGTTGGTCGGCGAGTTAATTTCCCGACTATTACTTTTGGCCTTATGAAAATCGTTCATTCTTCATGCATATCCAAGGCACTTCCCTATGGCATACTACTCACTAAGATTTTTCAATACTTCGATGTTCCTCTTCACAATGAAGCCTTCATTAAACCACAACCCACCTACACCATTAGTTCCAACACACTTAAACGAATGAAAATTGTTAGAAAGGACGGACAATGGGTGTCTGAAACAAAGGGGTTCGATCCGACTTCGGGGCCTTCTACCCTACCGTTTGAAGAAGAGGACGTTGATGATGACGATGACGAGGGTGCACCTCTTACTGGCGCCTCAAGATCGAGAGCTTCCTGACCCACTGGACAAGGACATGACGATGATCAAATTTCACTCTTACATGGACGGATGGACTCTCTCGCCACGACTGTCGATGGGATTAACAAGGAGCTTTATCATATGTAGGCACAGTAGGACACGATCCTTGCACGATAAGCTACTATGTAGGATTAGATGACTGCCTTCTTTTGTCGATATGCTTGCTCGGTTTCCGCATCCTCCTCCGGCTCCGTAGTTTTTTCATTTATATCTTCAAATTGTCTTAAAAATATGGTTGACGATTTGATTATGTACTAAACTTTGCCATGATTATGAAATATTTATCTGTTATTTCATTTTTGATCTCTATTATTGCTTCATCTTACATGTTTCCGTACTTTTTGCTTATGCCAAAAGGAGGAAGAGATAGAAACAATTAAAATTTGCATAATTATATTTAAAAATGGGGAATTGTAGTGACATTAATAGGGGGAATACATGTATGCAAATTTTTATTCCTATTCCTTATCAATTTGTTCAACTTATATCTTGCAAATCATATTATGTTTGTCTTAATCAAAAAGGAAGAAATTGTTGACATATGGTTGACGTCTCGTTTTGATTATCACAAACAAATTATGTTTATTACTAACAAATTGATTTTAAGTGTCCATAGTGATTATTACACATGAATATATTCGATGGCACAAAGTTCGAGACCAAGTAATCTGCTTACATTGCCAACGTCAAAACAGATCAATCATTTGAGGCCATGAAGAATGATAACCCTCAACAAAAAATCATGACAAATGTAGAAATACCGTCAAGTAAAGCATGTAAAGATGTTCAAACAAAGTACTTAGTCTTTTCACAACTATATGTAAAGATAAAATATTTCAATACTTGGTAATAAATCGTGACGAGCTCAAAGTTTTCATTTTACGATCCAAATTCATGACAAAAATATTTTACTCGAAAAATATGTTTTTCAAAAGGTAAAAATCGAAACATGCATTTCAAATATGACAAATACTTTGAAAAATATTTTTTTAACGTCCTTCAAGTTCTTACATTTGTCAAAAATTAAAACGATGACGTTTCAAGCCAAAAGAGACTATATCGGACGTCCGGTATGGACAACTTTGGCTCCAACAGTCAAATTTTAACGGTCTGATTTTCTGACAAAATAACAGCTAAATTGACTATCTGGTATATACCGAACATCCGGTATGGTGCGTCGGGTTTGACAGAGTTTTTGACCATTTGAGTGCTATAAATACCTCACTCATTCTTTTTTTGCAACAACAATTCTTGAGCATTAAAGTGAGACTTTTATTGATTACAACTACCTTATTCTCCATCTTTAAGAAGATCAAAAACATTAAATTCTTGAAAAAATTTTGAGTGAAAATCTTTAGTTCTTCAAGAAATTTTTCTTTTCAATACTTTAAGGTATACTCATTACTATCTATTGAAGTATTTGCATATTCTCTTCTTGTTATCAACCTTGATTTTATCATTCGATAAGAAAGGAAGATTTCACTTGTAAGTTTATTTTGAATTGTGGGTTATATTGAGGTCTCGTAATGCTCAATAGCGTGGGTCGTGTTGAGGTTCTGGAAAGCTCAACGTTGTAAAAGAATTGGTGCTCATTGGTTGTAAGTCACCGAAGCGTTGTAAACGGTTGGATTGCACCATAAGTCAATCAACATAATGAAAAAGACCTTACTCATGCCGATGAGCTTGGTAACGAGGGAAGTAGATCATTGTATTGGATCAAACCTCCATATTATATTGTTTGCATCATCTCTCCCTTTTACTTATCGCTTTTATATTTGTGCTTACCATTTGAATTAATCTATTGCCAAACAGAAACGTAGGCTAATTTATTTACTAAATACTCAAGTTACCTAAGAATCAAATTGAGACATCAAAATTACAAATATTTAGAATCAATACTGATATTATCAAATCAAAATTAAAATAAATCTTAAATTAATTGATTATTAGTCACACGAAGGATATTCAATGCAAGATGAATCGTTCTCTTCACTCTTTTATCAAATTCTAAACCCAGAGAGGTCCCAACACTATTAATGCCTCTCTCTTCCTCTTTCAGCACCACTAGGGAAGAATCAGAATAACTTCAATGGCATCATCCAACTTCTAATGATAAGAACATTAGATATCTCATAATGAAATATACAGAAAAAAACTTCGTGGAATGAAGCGCATATATATATATAGAGTTAGGTGGTGTAGAATCTGATACTAAGACATGGACTAATGTTGCCATCGAGACGAGAGAAGTATTCCATAATTGTATTAGTTGCTCCAACGGATAAAACGAACCCTAAAGGAGTGTGGCCTCGATCTCCTCCAAAGTAAGCCCTTTCGTCTCTGGTATAATGAAAAAGATGAAGACGAGAGACAAGATGGCTATCCCCCCAAAAATGAAAAACAAAATTCCAGCACCCAACAAATCCTGTAATCAGAAGGAAATACGGAATAAATAAAACTTTTTGTGCAAACATTGTTACCCATAAAAATTAAGAGAAGAAACACAGATATGTAAGGGTCAGTTTCAAAATAAATGAATTACTAATCGTAGAATATTATTCTCGTGAGACTTAAACCTAAACTCAAATTAAATAACAAGGCTATAGAAGAATGGAAGAAAATATGCAAATTTTAACTTTATAGTTCTCCAAAAACGCAATACAATCCACTCACCAATGTCAGTGCTGACTAAACAGACATATCTTACATCTAACTTTATATTTAAATTAATGTCTTATTTACTCTCCCCAACCTTACAGTACTCGATAGATTAACGGTTGACACGATGACATCTTAAGGTAGGAATAGATTCAAATATCTCTTTAAGGGACAGTGGCCTGTCTTTGGTCAACAGATTTTCTAAACAATGCAACTGTCTTATTAAACTCGCTAATATAGCATGTCGTATTCAGGAACAAGATGTAATATTTCATTTTAAAAACGGCTGGGAATCAAAACATTGGAATAAATTCTCACCTCCAGAGGTGAAAAAGCAAACGTCACCAGAATATTTGCTCCAAAATTCACAAGAACTGCAATACTTAATCCTCGTCCTCTTACGCGCAAGGGGAAAATCTCAGTAATCATTAACCAACCAATGGGACCAAATGATAACTGCAAGACAATACTTTATAAAAATTAACACTAAATGGTCCGTGTAAAATAAGTAACGGTAGGACATATGCAATCGAATCAAAAGTAAATACAACGAACTGTATATGTTGCTAAATGAAATTTCTTGTTAAATTCGTAGAAACAAATTTACCTGTTACTTTTCCTGTAGCAAATATATGTGACAGTGCTATCTTACTTTGGCAAACTAAAATTATGCCATTTTAATTGCGTTCAAATAAACCAAAGAATGCATCCACTCAAACTAAAGATAATGATTTAAGACACAAAAAAATAAATAAATAAATAAAATTTTACAAATACCTGGTAACATCCAATGTATAACAGCAAAGCAACAACTGCCACAGTTGGTATATCATTTAGATAAGTATAATAAGACCCCAGAAGAAATAGAGATATTACCTGTCAAATATTCCAAATAAAGCATGAAATTAAAAATTTTGGTTTTGAATGTTGTTTTGAAGCCTCAACAAGTAGAAGGTGATTAAATGCATTCGATAAAAAAAGGGATTTCGTTAATGAAAATGTGCTGAGGCACATAAAAAAAGAATCAAATGTGCCATTGTTTGATTCTCATTATTTTCAAAATACATTTTTTCTTTTTTATTTTTCAACTACACATTTTTCAATAAAATAATATTACACGCAAACTTAGAATTTTTCCTTATTTTTTAATTACACATTCTTCATCAATCTACTATTCCAAAATGCATTATTACAATAAAATGGGGCTCAAACAAACTCTATAATTAGGAAGGATAACTTACCATACCAGAAACACCTCCAAGTAGCAGAGGTCTTCTCCCTAATCTATCAACAACCAGGACTGTTACCCCAGTCATTATCAGCTACAGCAACACAATTATCAAATTTTTGAGAGGAAAAAAAAATAAAAATTGAACAATACAATACAATACAATACAATACTAATGGGGGATGAAAGCATGAGATTAAATAATTATTACAAATAACTGAATAAGGCGTAATCGAATTCTTGAATGCAAGTGTAACATTAACAACTGAATTTTTTGTCAAAATTAAAGAGAGGACTTCCAGAATTTTCTTCATCATCTCACCTTTAACAACCCAAGAAGTATTGAGACCTTTGTTGCATCAGATGCTGCAGAAAATCCTGCACTCTATCATGCAGAACTAGGTTAGAAGGGTAAAATACATCAACACCCTGTCAGATCCAAATCAAGTCATAATAAAGGTAAATTTAGATCGGCAGTCACGAGCTATTCAGCAGATGTACCTGAAAAATTGTTGCAGCATAATATAATACACTAGGTTGCCCTGTTATCTGCAATGAAGAGAGCAACAGATATGAGTCAAAATTTGAAACTATGTGATTTATATAAATGAAGCAAGGCCCATTATAAATGAAGAGTACCTGTTGAAACAAGCCTAGGCCTGCACCTATTATAAGAACTTTCAAGCATTTCCCCTGGAACATTTCTGCTATAGTTGCTTCTTGTTCTTCACGCAAATGAGAAAGCTCAGACAGAATTTCATCTACTTGTTTAGGATCTGAATCACTGATACTTTGACCTCTTAACCGGCTCAAGCAAGTTATGGCATTTTCTCTTAAACCTTGCACATTTCCTTTTCCCTGTATGGCACGTAGTAGAATCCATCTAGGTGATTCAGGTAGCCACCACATTCCAATCCCCAATATAAGTGATAAAGGGACACTAACTCCATACATGTAACGCCAACCAGCAACAGTCTCAGCCGAAAGGCTACCAACTGTATAACCCACCTATAAAGATATTTAAGCCATCAGAATTCACAACCCTTTATTTTTGACTAACTGATAAATATGTTGATACGATTCAAAAACTGAAGGCAGCCCAAAGAGGGAGTAGGAACACTTACTAGCATCCCGAGGACAACGAAAAGTTCTTTGAGAGAAATTAGCTGTCCTCGTATCTGACTTGGAGCTGTCTCGGCTATATACATGGGAGCAGCATGCATTGCCTACTAATTGGGAGAAAACAAATTATGAATAAACTGAAATTCCAATAGCAACAAGTTCACTCATTTGTAATGAATTCAGGCATCATCGTCCAACTAGCAATTTCAAACCTGCCTACATAAATTTTGCCTCTTTGAATCATTAGACAGCAGGAGTTCCCTTCGAACTAGACAATTATTTTCTGATGAAGTTACTCTTGAGTCATGTTGGGGTGTTATGTTAGTTATGTGGGCAACCACATTGCACACTATATAAACTATGTTTAAGCATAAGCAATTGCAGAAGCTGTAATAAATGTTCAGGGATTTCTTACCAATCCAATTCCGATACCATAAAGAAAACGCCCAATCACAAAAACAGCAAAATTAGGTGCTAAGGACGTCACAAGAGCTCCAATGAGGTAAAATGTAGAGGAAAGAATCAACTCTCTTTTTCTTCCTATACATCAATTATTAATCGAAATGTTATGCGGGGGGAATATAATATTATTAATCCAATCTTCACACCTGAAATTCATAGTAAAACTAACCGATGAAATCAGCAACACTAAAAGCCAAAACTGAGCCTATTAATGCACCATATAATGAGCCACTAGTCTGCAGTAAACGGAAGTAAAAAAAATCAAAGCAAACGTATGTGATCTTTCAGGCAGAAAAGCGAGAGAAATAAAAGATGCAGTCCAGAAAAAAATAGAGATGACAGGTAGCTTACAACAAGGTCAACTTCCACCGAAGACAAGTTATACCATGAAATCCCACTGAGAGAGGCTGACTGTACCAGAAAAAACAGAATTACGGACTCTGGAAATAACTCTTAACATAAATTCGTCCTTTTTTAATTTAAGAAGCATTTTAATCTTTAACAAAGCTGAACATACCGGCAGTGATTTACATTCGTTAAATAGAATAATTGACCGGATCCAACTATTTTAGTTCATAAAGAGGCATATTCTAACTAAGGCATGTTCGAGCGGGAATTCTGGTGTCACCCACTTGTGAATCCCTGTCACAATTTTTAATAAAAATCTAACCTCCATTTCCATGGTATCCAACATTAAAGAGGATACAAATATCAAAATGAATAAAAAGGGTCCCCAACAAAATTCTTTTCACGTAGTCACTGGCTGTGAATTTCAAATCTAAAACCAACTCGTCCACTTGTGACTCCTTAAAATTTCAAGACTATTGTTTTCTACTGCAGGCTTTATTAACAGCATTGATTTCTCATAATCGATGTCTCTTCTGTATTCTAAGATATTCATATTTGGCTAAATTATATTTCCAAGCTCCCAAATCCCCCTACCCCACCCCAACCATAAAAATGAATAAATAAATAAATAAGAGCAGGTGTAAAATGATCAAGATTTATAGCCTGGGAAAAAAATTAGTTCTGACTATTATTTTTAGGAGAATGTCCGATTAGAAAGTAAGGAAAAGTTTTTTGTATATGTGTAGAATATTTTACAATGTGAATGTGTGGTTGAAAATGATCATATAGCAAACCGTAAAACAAATTAATGTGTGTCAAACTGTCATTAATGGTGATAGAAAATGAAAACATGATGCTGCTGAAGAAATAGAGCATAGTCTGCTACTTCAATTGATCACTTCACTGAAAATAAGATAAATAATATTTGTCTTATCTATACCTGAATAGAAATAGTAGCTGAAGATGTGGCTCCAATATCATTGCCATATAGCAGTCCTCCAAAAGCAAGGAACAGAAACCAATCGCATTAGTTCCCTACGTTTTTCATTTTAATAAAGAGAGATCGATTGTGGAATAAATTAAACATACCGACGTTGAAAGCAGTGGCAGCCACAAAGACAGAAGAAAGAATGATTAGATATTTTACGAACTTCATTTGTTGCTTATGATAGGGTTTAAGGATGATGGTGTGTATTTTTATAGTGTTATTGGACAATTAAAATTGTGTTAATAATTCAATTTATTGCTAATTTAACCAAATTGTTGCCATAGAGATTGTGATCTGCAAAATCAGATCATATTTATTGCTGCCTGCTGGAGTGGAAAATCTCAAACTCATGTGGTAATTGAGTCATTTTGTGAAGATTTGCGAGGCTCCCCGTGAAGGGATGTGCTTTATGATGGATAGGGGTGGCGAAGACATATGCTATATCCAGTTTCCCCAAAGATTTGAAGGCATTGATCCATCTGATCGTTATGCCAATCACAACACCGTATTTTTTTATGGAAATATGCGTGTACTTGATGGAATCCAGGTACATTCAGCCATGTTTCTTTTATAGGTTCTCCATGTTATTGTCATACCAGGACATTTTCCATATTCGATGATATTATTTCCATAATAGATTGATTGCTACCCTTTAGAGTTATTTGCATAAATAAGGACGCTCATTTCAATGTTTCTATCTCGATTTAAATTCACTTCATATTTCTTAACAGAATTTATTGATTTTGCATTGTTTAATCCAGGGTCCAGTTTATGTGGGGACAGGATGCATGTTCCGTCGATTTGCTCTTTATGGGTTTGATCCCCCTAAAAGTGATAATACCTCAAAGGGTGCAGAGACGCAAGTTTTGAGAGCCACGGATTTTGATCCTGATCTTGATGTCAATTTATTACCTAAGCTTTTTGGAAATTCCACAATGCTAGCTGAGTCTATACCTATTGCTGAATTCCAAGGCCGTCCGATTGCTGATCATCCCGCTGTTAAGTATGGACGACCTCCTGGCATTCTCAGGTCCCCAGAGAACCACTTGATGCAACTACAGTAGCTGAAGCTGTCTCTGTCATTTCTTGGTGGTTAGTCTACCTAAAGGTGCACAAGCTTCAGATGTTACAGGAGGAGGAGTGTTTCAGTTCCCATGAAAAAGTGTAAAACCCCTTTTTCTTGGGCCTTATTTAGTTAAAATATGTTCTTAGGAAATAGATTTTCAAAGACGACACTTTGTTTGTCTCTTTCATCAATACTTTCCTACTATTGTTTTCTTTGATGACTTCAATTAGTCGATTGCTATGTAAAAGTAACTTCTATGTTATGCGTTCATTTTATTTTCATGGATGATCTTTTGAGAATTTACTGTCCTATAGGCCATAGCAGGAAAATCTCTTCATGAACAAAAGTCCCCTCATCATGATCCTACAGCCCATGTTACATTTCAGAGTGATCGTCCCAAGCAAAGCCCTTCCATTAATCAATGACGACATAACAATCAGAAGCATAGCAACGTTTAGATCCGTGTCCAGCCATGTGGTTCCCAAAACTTTACTCAATAAAGAAAGCCTTGTCCCGTATCAGCTTCCTTTTCAACTTACTCCATCCACCGATCCTATGGATATATACTTCCATATCGGTTTCGTCTACATATTTATTTGTTAAAAAGCTTTCAGCTGCTAGTCATACCAGTTGATACTAGGTCATCATTGGTCATGCTTCCATGCTCTTCTTGTGCATCGATATTTGCTATAGATGCAGAATCATCTGCATTAGCAGAAGCAAGAAACAAGAAAGAATTGGTTCTTGATCATGTTGGGCTATTGACACAGCTATAGATATTGTCAACCCTAATTTCTGTGGTTTGCCACCATTGGCTTGGCTGTAATTTTGAAGTTTAAACTCCAACCAACCGGCGACTAGCTATGGAAGCTAAAGTGAAATCATACACATACATTGGCACAGTTAATATTAAATAGTAAAGAAAGATTAAACAAAAACGTTACTTCATATAAACACACATGCTGACATCTTCATATACGTAAATCATGTATGCCTGTTACTCTTTTGGTTATCCTTCTATTACTCTGCACTATCTAACTTCATACACCTTATATTGTTTATAGATGAAAATTATCTCTACTTCATTTATCATTCAAACGGAATTACAGAAAATGCAACACAAGGTGATGTGACGTAAAGGAGACCACGTTTGGATGATTCGAATAACTAAATTGGTTGTGGGACTACGACTAGGGTTTTGATTTAAAATCGGGGAATTTTTTTGTTGGAAAATGCTATAGGTACCCATAGCACAACCCTTTTTTGTTAGCTATTATTTGGTGGACCTAGCTATATGTACATGCGTGTACAATTTATTTTTGCATGATTGTCAAATGTCAAGTTTTTATTGGTTATTACACAAAAAACACAGGACAATCATTTAATGAAAAAGGCTGTGGGTACAGGAAAAAAAAATGATTTTCTACAGAAATTTGAATTTCACTCACATGGAGAGGAGGGGCCCCTTTGAATTAAATATTGCTAAAAATCGGAACCCCATGTTGTGTGTATTCTGTCCATTTTCTGTGGGTAATTTCATGTACCTATAGCATTGCTCTATGTTTTATTAGCTATGGAATGATGATATTATGCAATAAAAAGCTTCCAAACAAAAAATGTAAATGTAAATGAGTCTAACGAAACACAAAAAAGAGCATATATATAACCACCATGTATTACAAAGACTAAACAAATTTCTTACAAACTCTTCAAGATGGTGTGCACAATTTGGTGCAAGAAAAAATTGAAAACAAAATATATATCAAATTAATAAATGCAATTAAAACTGATGCTCTAAGGATAAATCTGTGGTTTCTTCATTCCAATTTCAGCAGCAGTCCTATAAGTCTTCTAGGAGGATATGTCTTTAGAAGTGGCATTCCAATCCCAATATAACTCAAACGGATGGTATGAAAATGGTTCTATCGAATCTCTGATGAGAGTCTCCACAACAAGCAATACTTGTATCGAGTTTGAAGCCTGAATACCCTCACTATGAATATCATCTGTCTTGTCATATGGTGGTGTGATATCCTCATAAACCTTCAAACTAGTCATGTGGGGATCATCATATAAATATAAAATGACAAATGACATGAGATAATACAATTAGAACATCTACGATAAATCAAGCAACTGGCATGAGAGTACAATAAAATGACCTCCTCTAGTAGGTTGATGTTAAAAATTTACATGTAGCATATATGGAAAATGAGTTAATTAAAAAAAAAAAAAAAGGAGCGTCAAGTTCCTGAACCCCAAAAATATGCAAGATCCTAATTATAAATCATGAAAAAGGGGTATACATCTACGAATACCAACAAATCCACAATCACAACCCATGACCGCATATGCTATTTAGAACATGCTTTGGTTGTCCTATCCATACCGACCACATTCACATGGCTCTAAAATGTAGCATTTTGCATTAAGTCCTTGTTTGAACCTCATTTTTTCCATCAAAATGTATTCTTGAAATTTGACTCCATTTCAATCATATATTCTTCAATAAATAATATTACATACGAACTCAAAATTTTTCCTTATTTTTTAACCACACATTATCCATCATAACAAATTTACAAAATGCATTTAAAAAAAAAAAAAAGGGACTCAAGCCCTTAACATTTTTCGGGAAATGCACATCTAAAGAAAATAAGCCCATTTGACACTGAGCAAACCCAAATTAAAGGGTAATCATTTTTTATTTTTATTTTCCTCCCAAGGATGCAAATTTACAATCATGTGAACAATATACAAATGAAGAATTATATATTACTCGGTAGTAAATTACAACCTCTAAAACTAATATACAAAAATGGATACCAAATATGCTAGTTCATAACATGTCAAGACGTGTGTATTAACACGAATATATGGTGGCTATGATTATATACACTTGATTCAATTCATAAAAGCAAACCCAGATGAAGTTTCTCAATTGACCCACCTAACATAAATTAAGAAATCAAATTGCTAGTATTTATCTGTCTTATCAAAACCGGCCCGCCCTGTCAGTTCAATAGGTAGAACCAGGAACCAAACCCAAAACAAGGCCAATCATGCATGGTTAACCGACTAGCACAAAAACCGCTCAAAACCCATCGAACCAGTGGCGGTTATAATAATTTTTAATTTAAGATTTTTTTTTTATTAATGGACCTCATATACTATAATTATCAAAAGCCCATAGATGAATTTTGAATGACATGCTCCTTTTATGGACTCACTTATGTCAAATGGTTTCACGAACTTTCAATGTGAGATAGTGGTATTATAGATGCGCTTCTTTGAAAACACGAACTTTCAATGTGAGATAGTGGTATTATAGATGCGCTTCTTTCAAATGTTTTCATAGACTTTCAATGTGAAATAGTGGTATGGCAAAAACAGGTTAAAATGCCCATCAAAACCATTTCCCAAGCCAAATATATTATTTTGAAAATCCCAACTAACTAAATTGTAATATTTACTTCCATCTTTTTAATTTTCAAATTTAACTTAAATTACACTTGATGATAATGAATCTCATTAATAAACATAGATTTACTTAGAATTATTGATCTGAAAATTAAAAAGATTATTGATTTCATAGTATTTTATTGTTTTGTGTATATTTATTTATTGCATCCGGTTCGATCCCTGTTGAATCTTTTGACCCTTCACCCTTCATTTTTTCTGGGTCGATGCTCAGGTAGGTTTTCAAAACGTTGGTGTTTATACCCACAAATTATCAAATAAATAAAAAAGAACGTAAAATGCATCATACCCATCTGGATGGAGCAACGAAATGGATGTGGCTTAGATTTTCTAGCTGATGAGAAGAGGAAGTTCGATGGAGTAGTGAGAGAAATATAGGGAGAATAATTGAAAATTTAAGGGATTATCATAAAGTAATTGTGGTATTTGGAAGTAGGTTCAGGAATTCTATAGTATTTTAAATAGATTTTGAACGTTAAATTTGACTTGCCTTAAAGGTCACGATTATCTGTCAAATAAGCTTATCAAATTAATGAATAGGAGGTACAGTCCGGTATATATACACAAAGAAGGTTTGAGTTTAAGAGTTACTAGCAAACTGTAGTAATATTTGTAAATAAAGATATTTCTTAAAATTAAAAAAAAAAGCTAAACAAACTCAAAAACTTATTTATCAGAATGTTAAATAGCTTTTGGCATTCAGCGTTTGTTTGAAACCCCTTTTTTTGCCCCATTTCTAATTCCACAACAGTGCGAGCTGACGTGCTTGTACGACAGTCAAATATGAAGGCTCGCATCCAGCATTTTTACGCTTCCTGCCGTTGGAAATTCCTTCCTGTTTTGCCCCCACTGTATCTGCATCTTCACTCTACTTTCACCTAACCCCTTTTCCACCTACCACCTCCTCTTGCCTTTCGGTTTTCGGACTTCACCAGTGGCTCACCGCTTCCAGTACGCGATTCCACCACATCAAGGCTGCAATCGGTAGCGCCTGTGGCTGACAACTTGTGCGCCGGCATCATCTGAAACTTTCCCTATCCCCCAGGTAATGACTCTGTGACACTTTCCCTCCCTCGGATATCGTCTACACATGCCCTTTTTACTCTCTTTACCTGTGTTCCCCACTTCGATCCAGGTGTCCCTCCGGCTAACAACCCGGCGTTAAGCACGAAATCGGGTCCGGTAGCCATGGAAAACTTCTTCGGTCCGTGGCCAAGATCCCCCGACCAAACAGTAACCCATTTCGTTCCAATGCTTTGCATACACTTTCCTTGTCCATTTTCTGTGGGTAATTTCTTGTACTCATAACATTGCTCTCATTTAATACAATTTTGACATATGTAATTTTGTAAAAGTCCCTGGCAAATTCCCCTTTACATGTGCAAGTAACTTAAATTGTTATTGTTGCTGTCCACATTGACAGCAGTTGTTAAAGTTTCCATCCACAATGGTAAAATGGGCACTATCTGCCCTACCTTGTCCTACATTGGAAACATTGTCCCGCGTCTTCTTATTTTATTTATGTTATAATTCTAAATTATATTTATAA
>CAIGRB010129199.1:57990-100397 GCA_903798255.1 Fraxinus quadrangulata | reverse complement strand
TTATTACTTCGACCACTGACGATTTAAGATTCAGTCATATGTAATTTGTATCTCACAATCACAACTCCTTGTGATTAACAAATCACCAAGACTTGAATCTACGGATTCTATTATTTAATTTATTAGAATATAAATTCAATTTAATAATAAATATTACCATTAATATGCATCGATTATATATAAACTTTTAAAGTATTTATGTCCCAAATTAATTGGACTTAGGACATAACACTTACGACTACAACCCAGTCTAGTCCCCATCCATTCCACCATGCCGGTTGTGAGTATAGTGGTAATGTGCCTTTTGATTCGGTTGAAAGTATGTTTTTGTCCTTTGACCAGTTTTTTCTATTTTAAAAAATGGTTTTTCATTTTCTATTTATCATTTTTATCTCTGCCCTAAAGAGACGAAGAAAACGGCTCCCAAAATTTCAAAGAGAATATCAGGCTTCAGCGAAGAAGAAGAAGCAGAAAACTTCAACCTTCAAACCTTTTGAAATTGAACAGGCATTTGCAAACTTCAATTGTAGCTATCTAACTTCAACGACCACCATTGTTTATGGCGTGAGGAAGGATTGAGCAAAAGTTTGCATATATTGAGGTAAATTTGAATCATTTGTTACATAAAATATTAGGTCTTATGAGTATTATTTTTGTTCCTCGAATCATTTGTTCTTCGAGCCTTTTTGATTTGTTACCATTTTGACATGTTGATTTGTGTCTGCGTCTAGAAGAAAATATGTTTTATTTTTTATTTTTGCTCGGTATTCAATTGCACAAAATACATAGATTTGTTTGGATTTTTTTTCGCTAGGTTTTGAAATTTGAATTACTGGTAATATATAATTTTATGTTCCTGTTATGAGAAATTCTAACGTTTAGGATTAGATGACTATTCCATTTTTTCTGTGAGGTGACTCACTATGGGTATTGCTTGTAATTGCTCTCTGGGGATTCAATAATGCAATTGAACTTATTATGGTAAATTGCAAAAAGCTTGGCCACTTTGTAGGCTTAGACCGTGTTCTAATGAATTTGTTGTCTATCGGCTAATAAGATCGAATTGTATATAGTTTTGTTGATTGGCTAATCTTTGACTACAGAGACATTGATTTTTGCATTTCAAACCAGAAGGTTCCCAGTAGGGCACAAGATTTGCTTTCGCTGTTAAAGAGAGTGAATGTTTCCTTAGAGTGATTCATTATTATATTTGTGTTAATAACTGCTCATGCTCTTGATAATAACTCGATCCAAGGTGTGAAGAATTATGTACTCCACATGCTTTTTAGTCATATATGGAGACTAACGTCTTGCCTAAACAAGTCACTTAATGCCTCTCTGTCACCTTATTTCATAGAAACACGTGAACTAAGATGTAACAACCTCAATTGTTATGCATACTCATTGATTTTATAAAGAACTGACTATCTAAACCAATCTAACGTCTTTGATTTTAATGCAGTGAGTATATTGTGTGTCTGTTGGTAAAACAAAATATGGGAAGTAATGTTTCCAAAAAAGTGTACAGTAGACAGAAAAAACTGAGAACATGGTGTTTCTTTACTTATAGTAAGAAGAGAGGAAAAATGGAAGCTCTACCAGAGAAGCCATCAGTCATTATTGCAATGGTATTTTGAAGTTTTCTTTTGCTTCTTTTTCTTATTAAGTTACGTTACTAATAGTTTCGTGCTATTTGTATGATGGAGTACATACACAACATCGGTGATCGTTGTGATGTGAAGTTTACAACACGTTCTAACATGTTAAATGTGGAGAAAGTATATAATGCATTAGATGATGTCCATAAGGTGATGTTCTTGAAGTCGTCCTTCGCTAAACTATACGACATCAGGAACATAAAAATATCTGCCCAACTAATTCATGACTTGTTATTATGAAGGGTTGTCTCTATCAACGAGGAGGAACCATTTTTTGTTTAGGGGATGAAAAAGCTGCATGTTTCTCTCTGTATGAGTTTACGCTCATCACATGATTAAACCATGTTGATGACGAGGAATACCAAAGCCAGTAGATCAAAATAATAGATTGGCACATAAATACTCCTTGCTATAGAAAGGAATACTAAAATCACTAAACAAGGCATTTTGTAAGGTTCTTATTATAATTAAATAACCACTTGTTCATATTCAATTAGTTATTTCACTTCATTTACCTTTGTTTATTATCTTTTAGGGGTGATCGTGGTATGTACATAATAAAATATATAAAATTGTTTTAGCATCAATGGTCCAATAGGACAAGTTAATGGCTTCTATATACATACATAGAGGGAAAAGATGGCTGCTGATATTTTTACCCTTGATTATGATTCGTGGGCATTTTTAATGTATTTGTATGTTTGTAAGTTGTGAGTGTATTGTAATTTTAAAATATAATTTTAGTGTATGTTGAATGTTGGCTTTTTTTTCGTGTTCTCAATGTTTTTTCAGGTTTATTTAGTTTAAATTACAAGGGAGATAATGTCGAATTTTTTTAAAAATGTTGGTTGTTTACTCTAGTTGTTTTAGAAAATCGACTGCAGTCGTTTTCCTAAATGATTGTAGTCGTTTAAAAGATTTCAATCTTTTCTTAAAAGAACGACTGCAGTCATTTGAAAGTCGAGATGTCAATCAAACACGTAACTTTATAGACCATGTTTGATTTCAACTTATTTCGTTAAAAAACGAATAGGAAGATGAACTTCATTATATAATTTTCATCATGTTCCATTAAAAATATTCAAGTATATTGTATTTAGTTTCAAAGTATGCGACTTACAATAATGTATAATGCAAGATGAGGTGCGAATCAAACTTCTAACATTATAGATCATGTTTGGTTTCGACCTATTAGTTTAAAATGAATAGGAATATGAACTATATTATATACAATTTATCGTGATCCACTAACAGTATTGAGGTGAACCGTATTTAGTTTCTAAGTATGCGACTTACAATAATGTATATTGAAAGATGAGATGTGCAACCAGTCGTTTAAGCTAAATCATAATGTTCTAGTATTTAGTCGATTGATTTGGATTAGCAAAATCATAATGTATAACATTCTAAATAGTGTTTGGTTTGATTTTAAATCGTTTCATTCAAAAATGTATAGAAAAATGAGCGTATGATTAAAAAACGACTTCGATTATTTTTGCAAATAGTGGCCAGAGCTTTGTAAAACTGAAAACGATCCCGATCGTTTTTCCTTAAAATGATTGGAGTCGTTTTCCAATTATCACTTGTTATATGAAATAAACGAACATGCAATAAACTGTCTAATAAAACATAAAATTGGCATGGATTATGACCAAAAACTCACAATATAGAGCATATGTTGTAATAAGTAGAAATCAATTTGCATTGTTATCTAAACGATATGAAACCAACCAAATAAACAGCATACTAGTCCTCCAATCTTCTATCAGCTAAAGGTATCTGACTTGTGCATATTAATCGGTTGTGTCTAGTTGCGACTTACCTACTACACTCGTGTCTTTTCGGAAATTCTCCACTAGACGGAATACTTATTGTTTTAGTACGTCGTACTAGTGGCAACAACACGTCGAGCAAGCTAAATTTTTCAGAAATTTTTCAATCAAATTCATTTGGCATTGGAAAAATAGTATCATTGTAAGCTATCTCAAATATTCAACAGTATAATACAGAGAGCATGACAAGTAAATCGAATAGCCACTCTTCTTCGTCGCAGCTACTGCATGCTCACACAGTAAATGTTCTAATTGAAACCGTTTACAAGTTTTTTCATCCAAGTTAACAATATAATTCATGGTTTCGTTCCTCAAATTATATGTGAACCAATCGATTGGCAACAAACTTGACTTTATCAACATTTTTACGCAATTTCTCTTCAATTATTGGCATTAGAGTGCTTGTACAGCTCTGTGCATTTACACGTCTCTCATAAAATCTTTTTTGCAATCTTTTCATAATACTCAATCAGTGGAAGTATCGAATTTCGTCGATCTTTCTTAAACACAGAATTCAGAGACTCTACATTGCTTGATGTCATAATATTGTAACATTTCTCCTGAAAGTGTGACTTGGCCCAAGTATAGAAACATGCTTTGACTAAATAATCCCAAGTTTTAATATCATTTCTCTTAATTTCGCTCATATAATTTCCAAACTCTTCTAAAATATATGCCTCTGCCACTTTCTTAAAAATTAGGAAAATCTTGATTTTTCGAGCTACGATCCTTTAAGTTGCCTTTTATACGATAGATGCAATGACCATGATGAGCATTTCGATAGAGAGCTTGAACTCCATCGATAATACTTGGATGTCGATCAGATATAACAACAAGATTTTCAGGTATCCCCCGTTACTTCTTTCAACTTTTTAAAAACCAAGTCCAAGATGCATCATTTTCAGAATCAACTATACCCCAATCAAAAAGATAAATCTGCATATTTGCATCTTAACAAGTAACAACAATCAACGCGCCTTTATATTTCTTGATAAAAAATATTCTATCAACGACAACTACCTTCCGCATTGAAGAGCGAAATCTGCGAATGCAATGTTTGATAAAAAAAAGTACTTGAAGCAATTCTCACCGTAAATCTCTAAATACAATGGTGTTCTAGGATTAGTTCTAGCCAAGTTATGAGAATATAAGCCCAATTTAACATAACTATCCTCAGGGGAACCTCTTAAAACTTCCGAAGCACATTCTTTTAACTTTCGCGCCCTCTGATAACTCATTTCTACCCTGAATTTCCAATGTATGTCATTATTGACGTCTGCAAGTCTATATACCGTGCTGAGATTTTGAAACTTAGGCATTATTGTTTTCCAACAACCAACGATCTTGCCTGTCTATGATTATTTCGGTGAATACTCATAGAGCAAGTATGTTCACATGTATACTTACGAACTTAAAAGTAATTACAATTTTTGAATTTAGTTGCTCGCAAATGCCATTTGCAATTTTCATCTATGCAAACAATTGTATAGACTTCCTTATTTGATATTTCACTCTAAATTCAAAGTTGTACTTCATTGCAAGCATGTTGACTTCTATCATTAGATCTTTTTTTGTGTTAAAAATTTGACGATCTTCTAAATTTGCATATTCAGGAATCATATGTGATGTTAGAGTTGAAGTTATAAGGTACTTATTCGTAAAACGATTTTCTTCTATGTTGTTTTGAAGCATCTCGGGTCCATTTGTAGAGAAACAACAGTGCCACCATCTTCAGTGATAATATCTACATTATTGTTTTGGGCTATCTCCAACTCATCCCAATCAATATTCTCATTCCTATCCACTTCATTGTCATCTTCATTTTGCATCTCACAATGAAGATGTCACCTTCATTTTGTATATCACAAAAAATTTCATCGTCTTCCACTTCATGAAATGAATCATTATCTTATTCTTCTCATGGATGCTTAACTGGACATTTGCTCACAAAAGTTACACAAATGGGACGATGATATCTTTTGTTGAGAGATAGCAACCGCTACGCTTACCTGTTTGGAGTAATTTTAATTGGAACCTTAAATTGTCCATTTCTAGGGAGGCGACTGATTAGAACTTAGAAGCCAAGTTAAGATACTTCTCTGTGAATGATGGATTTTCAGCTTTTCATTGTTATATTTTCTTCGGATTTTCAGCTTTTCACAGTAGTTCTAATAGAGAGCAACTGTAAAACTAGTATAAACTTTAGTAAAAGTACAATGCCGAGATAAATAAAGAAAAAAACTTCCTTTGCCAAGTAAATTTTTTCAACATTAAATGGAAAAAAGGATCTTCAAGCAATAAAATGAACTCTTGAAGTTTACAAAGTACAAATTCAATCATGAAGTAGAAACTAGAACCATTATCACAAACATTCAACACAAACAGAAAAAATAATTACAAATCCCCTTGACAACAAAATGAAAGAAAAGGAAAGTAAACTCAGTTACCTAGATGTGAGAGAATGCAGCTTCAAGAACGATGCAATGCCGATTTTGAGTTCGCACGGTTTGAGAATCACATCGCCTAATGAGTTCGCACTTCGCAGGGCTTGAGAAGGGGGGAAACTGTCGAACTGGGAAGGGAAGTACAATGTCAAAAGATTTTGTTGGGATTGGGTTGGGCTACTATTAATCTATGTGCTTTTATCATTACAAAAAAATTAAGATATTGATTACACCAGATTTCGTCTCCCGAGCCTATCATGTTGCTTGAGGACGATCCCCTGTCAGCACTTCTATGACCTTCTCGGGTTGACCACCCCGAGGAAACTAAGCCATACGTAGAGACTTTTCCATACCTAATAACGAGATTCTACTGCTCGCACGCTGCCCCATCCTGAATGGATCCTTCAGTGGGAGTCCTATCCTCACTCAAACACCCAAGAAACACCAGATTAACTAAACCACGACTTCCAATTGTACTAGGACTCCTAGGAAACTCCAGGCCACAGTCATACTAGGAGTCTACCACCTACCTCTACAAATATACTAAACCACGACTCCCAATTGCATTAGAACTCATAAGAATCTCGACGTCATAGTCCTACTGAGAGTCAACTACCTATCTCTATAAATACATTACCCTCATTCATTATTAAAGTACGTTTTTAACATAATTCTCAGTATATATTTTCTCTCAAATTCTCTCTCTGACTTAAGCATCGGAGGAGTAACAATGACACACCTCGACGCCTTTGTTTCAGGTACGGGAAGACTTCGTTCGTGTCTTTCTTAGTCGTCAGCTCGAAAATCAACAGGTACAATTTTTGATAGCATCAGATACTATAAGGGTGTGTTTGAGTCACATTATTTTGGAAAAATATATTTTGGAATAGTAGATTGATGAAGAATGTGTGGTTGAAAAAAAAAGAAAAGTTATTGATATAATGAAAAATATTATTTTATTGAAAAATGTGTGGTTGAAAATAAATATAAGAATGAAAATAAAAATTAAAATGTACACCAAACAGGGGCTAATCTTGAACTTTTTTTATTGAAAAAAATTTAAGAGTCTGGTGGGACAATTCCACTGGGCCTTTAATGGGTCCGCCCTTGATATTACGATCATTATATGCTGCGTGCATTTGAGATATTTCAACAATATTTAAAAAGGATAATTTTAACATTTTAACGTAAAAAAGGTCTCGAAATTTTTTCTACCCTAAGATTTAGGGCTTGTTTAGGAGAGATTAAAATCCAATTAAAATTAAAAATATAATAATGGGTTCTACTCGTCTAATAAAAATCAACAATAACGATTAATTTTTTAATTTTAATCCGATTTTAACCTCAACGTGACAGCCCTTTAAAATTTTTGAATGACTTGACCAAGCCTTATATATAAATTTCCCGTTTTATTTCATCCGCAGTACATCAGCGAGAACAAACAAGTTCATTCTGGTCCAGCTGTCGATACACACCCGCTCCCCCCATCTCTTTGTAAAATAGGAGGGAAGGGCAAATCATTTTCAAAGCGCCCAGCTCTATATAAGTATGTAGATAGACGACTTCTCTCTCTAAAACCCATCTGCGTCATTTGATTTCAAATTTTAAACCTCCTCGCACAATTTACATACACCAGTTTCGGTCAGTACAGGTGTTCAAGGGTTTTTCTTAGGGTTTTAACGCCAGAGACAAAGTGGTGACCTTTCAATGGCGGCGGAGAAACTTCGCGATTTGAGTCAGCCCATTGATGTTGCTTTACTCGATGCCACTGTTGCCGCTTTCTATGGCACCGGATCTAAAGAAGAGGTCTCTAACGTTTTCCTTTCATTCCCTTTTTTTTCCTATCCCCAATTCAGTTTTGTTTGTTTATGTGTAATTTTCATTCAAAAAATCAGTTGCAAATGTGGTGATATTCGGAGTCTTGGACTAGTATAGCCTCCTCTGTATAATTAATAGGATTTAGACTCCGTGGAATTAAGATATAGTACCAGGAGCTCTCTCATTTTACACATTATTATTTTTTATTTCCTGAGTAGTTAAGTTGATTATGAGTATTCCGTTAGGTTCACTTGAAATTGAGTGAAATGGAATTTGGCAGACGTAAACAGTGAATGGTGTGACCTTGGCTCACGGTGCACATGATTTTGACACATGAATCCAAGACATATATATGAAAATTAGAGTCAGAAAGGACTTGAGAAGAAAATCAAGGACGCATGGTGTATAAAGGGAAAAGGAAAATAACAACACACATGGAAGATTGACTGAGCAGCTAATGTTGTATTGCACCCCTCAAACATGCACAAAAATTAAAAAGAACAAAGAAAACATCAAACTTGTAGCGGTGGGTATTGGATTGGCTGAACAGTGGCTTGTCAGTTTGTGGTGCCGCACAGATGGATTTGCATTATTATTGAGTGAATGCTGATATAGATCAGATCATGAAGTATGATTAATTGATACCTGCCATGTTGACCACTGAACGGTCTTGTAATGGAGTCTGATCAAGTCTTTTCTTGTAGGGTTTTGGGAGCGGTGCTCTTGGGTTTATTTAGGACTTTGGTCATCGACTGACCAATTTGAAAGTTATGAGTTTGACCCCAACTAATACCTAGAGGGGGGTAAATAGGTATTTGTATATGGAATTTAACTTTGTTAATTAATAATAGCAGTAAATTTAAATTATTAATATTTTCCCGATGAATTCACATGCAATATTATCATATGTTGAATTATCGCAATTGATATATTGCATGAAAGTAAACACCACCACAAAATTGTTGACGGAGAAAACCCCTCGCATGATACAAACTCTGGGCCCAAGCCAGTATAATTCACTATAAACGATAAAAACTTACAGACTGTTCAGATTGACTAAACCTTAGTACTTTTTGATCTCCTGACATAATCACCACGACCCTTCTAGACTGCATGCTTCTGCACCAGCTCCCGACCTTTTAAAATCGTTTACCTCCTGTGGATCACCTGAGAACTCCTGTTCTCCTTTAACCGAAACTTCGGTCACATTCCTTGATCTTTAGAACTCTGATAGATTATGAGGAAGTTGGGCTTTGGTGTTTTGATTACATAGATTTGATGTTTTCAGTGATTTTGGTTGAATCAAAGAGATTGAATAATGTATAGGATGCGATATAAGCAATCCCTTAGATAAAATAATGTTCAACCTCGTCTTTTCACGAAATGAGGCTTGGTATTTATAGTATTTAGGTTTTGGGGCAGCATAGGATAAAAAGGACTCTCTAAAAACGCAAATTATGGTTTTTTGGTAACACCGTCGCTCGAGCGACAGGCTTGCGAATGTGTTTATGTTTTGGACGCTCGAGTAACAACTTGGCAACAGGCTAGCAGAAATTTGGTAACTTTTTCTTCTTGTTCGATAACCGAACACAAGGACTCCCAAACCATCTATACAACCTACCAATTTACTTCTTGACTTTTAAAACTCTTTTACAACTACATTTTTGTCTAAAGATTGCCAAAAACTATAAAACCTAACACAGTTTCATGGGTTGAGGAAATTTTGCTCATGCGACTTTTTCTATTTATCAACTTATTTACCTCGAAAGTGTATTTTTAATTGTTGGTGCTTTATCAGTTACTTAGATTTATGTGTTGATAATTCCAAATGAACGTACTTCCTTCTAAATTCTCATTTTTGAGATTCTCTGGATCTATTTTGTGTAGTCTGCTAATTATTATTGTAATATATCAGTTATTTCCATCTTAGGAAAATTAAGTTGCTTTCAGTGCACAAGTTAGCTTTTGAGATTTGCTCATAATTAGGAGTTCTGCTGAATGATGGAATGCATGTGGTGTAAATCATATGCTGTGCAGTTATTGGCATTACATATAGTAGCTATGAGTATAATGTCTATGTTGGAACTTACTCTACTTGTTGTCTTTTTCCCTGTTTTTGTGACGCAGAGGACTACTGCAGACCATATCTTGCGAGATATGCAAAGTAATCCCGATATGTGGCTTCAAGTTGTTCACATTCTATCTAACACGCAGAACTTGAATACCAAATTTTTCGCTTTGCAGGTTCGTTGCACAAGTACTCTTGCATTTTTGGGCCTTTTAATTCCATTTATGACATGGCTTATTGTTGGATTGTTGTGTACACGCACACCCCTGTTTAAATAGGGGATGGGGGTAAATCAATATATCCATTCTTTGACTTTTACCTTTTTAAATGACTTTCTACGTTCAAAAATTATTTGACTACGTGTTTCTTAATCAGTTAATCTCCTCTGCAAAACCTTCATATTGCAGCTTTGGGAAAATCTTTGTGCTTCAACTGCATGCAAAAGCTATTTAAGCTGCCAAATATAATAGTTAGCTTAGTTCTAACTAATTGGGTCATGTTATGATTACAAGTTTCTCTAATTATTTTATGAAATTGAATCTCCTCACGACCGTGCGGAGGTCTCCTCACACAGGAATTACTAGCAAAAGGCTTTCATGGCTTCGCATTATTCATTAAAGGGTTTGATTGGATTCCATTGACTATGGAACAATGAACCATGGCTGCCAATGCAGGAGTTGATGATTCAATATGACTTGTTTAACTAATCAGATCTAAGGACTTCATGAATGATCTTCCCCTCTGATAGATTAGCTTAGAATAACTAGATTTGTCTTCATTATTTGTAAGTTGCAATTAGTCTTGCCTATTGAAGCAGTGGGGCTGCCACGTTGTTTTGAAACTGACAGAAATTGGAGGAACTTCTGTCTTACCATTAATCTTTGTATCTTGATTGCTAAATGGGGTGAATTGTGTCTTTTTGGTTATTGACCTCGCGATCAATGGACATCAATGCAAATAGCAGATATTGTTTTATTCTTAAAATTATTTGTAGATACTGAGGATAGTGGCCACTTGTTCAACTCTCAAATACAGGTTCTAGAAGGTGTTATCAAGTATAGATGGAATGCTTTGCCCGTAGAACAACGAGATGGCATGAAAAACTATATTTCTGAAGTTATAGTTAAGGTATGATCCTCCCACTTTTGGTGGGGAAAAGTGAATGATATGTGCTCTCTGTTGCATATTTATTGAAGAGTATGAATTCTGAACCTTTTCCATTACTTGATCTGTTGAGCTTAGCTTTCAAGCGACGAGTTCTCATTTCGGCGGGAGAGGCTGTATGTCAACAAGCTAAATACTTCATTGGTTCAGGTAACATAGTTCCATTTCCCAAGATATGCCCAGTAACAGGACTTACAGTTGCATATCAATTATTTTATGCACCAAATGGACCCAGCTGGGTCTTGGATATTTGTGTTATCTTGATCGTGCTATTACTTTACATATACAGATTTTGAAGCATGAGTGGCCAGCCAGGTGGCAAAGTTTTGTTCCCGACTTAGTTGCAGCTGGAAAAACAAGTGAAACTATATGTGAGAATTGCATGGCTATACTGAAAGTAAGGCAACAGTCCTATCTCACCATGATTTTTTTTTTTTTTTATTAAATTACATGCAGTTGACATAGATGTAACTTGTCAGCTTCTAAGTGAAGAGGTCTTCGACTTTTCAAGAGGTGAAATGACTCAACAGAAGATTAAAGAGTTGAAACAATCACTAAACAGGTTACAATTTGAACATCTTCTGATGTGTAGTTGATTGACAACTAAGTCTTCTTTGGTGGTCTGTTGACTGGCACATTTTATGTATTCAGCTTATGTTAGCATCAGGATATATATCCTGAGGTAATTCAATTTGTTTACTACATATTTTTTTTTGTATGCTTGTGTGCATCTGAAATCTTGAAATTCTGCATCATGTATGGCTCTTCATTCCAGAGCAATGCTACTTGACAAGAATATTGCATGTGATCATCTAGACTTTCGTTCCTTTTTTTTCCCTCACTTTGAGAAATTTGTTGTCTCTTCACAGTGAATTCAAGCTTATTCACGAGTTATGCTTATATGTACTATCGGCATCTCAAAAAGCTGAGCTTATCAGGGCAACCCTGGCGACATTGCATGCATTCCTTTCATGGATTCCTCTGGGCTATATATTTGAATCACCACTGGTTGGCAACTTATTCTTTCTTCTTGTTGATTGCCCTGTGGTGTAATATCGTTGTGAACTTTTCGATTAACCATAGCGTGCTGGAAATTTCATGGGTTTTGAAGTTCTTATACATTTTAATAGAATTTCAAACCTCACAGCTTGTTCTTTTGTATGAAAGCTTGAAACACTCCTTAAATCTTTCCCCGTCCTGGCTTATCGGAATCTCGCCCTTCAATGCCTGACTGAGGTATAATTTTTTCTGCTGTCACCTGATGCAATTCTCGATGGAGAAATTCATCCTGAAATTAATGTTGATTGTTGCACGTGTTAACATTCACAGGTCGCTGCTCTCAGTTTTGGGGAATTCTATAACATGCAGTATGCTAAAATGTATAGCATATTCATGATGCAATTGCAGGTATGTGAAGATAATTTTGGTACATGAGAATTGGACTTTTAATCTTTCGAAGTGACACATATCTCTTAGATCTGATAAATAGTATTTGGATCTTGGGGTTCAATGTTTTAGTGACAATATTGATGTAAGAACAAGTTTTTGCTGATTAATATATTTTTGTTTCTGATCAGGATATTCTCCCTCCCAGCACCAATATTCCGGAGGCTTACGTGAATGGCAGCACTGAGGAGCAGGTGGGAATTTAATTTTATGACATCTGCTCTACTTTTAAAGCCTCTTATCATTTATATATATACTGATTCTTCTCGTCTTTTATCTTCTCCAGGCATTTATTCAAAACTTGGCTTTGTTTTTCACATCATTTTATAAGGTTACTCCATGCCTCCCTCTGCAATAGAAAGTGAACACAGACATCAAGCAAGCTCCAATCAAAGAATTAATTCGCTTTTCATTGAACAAAACAATACAAAAATTGCAAGAAATGGCCAAAATCATATCCTTGTGAAAGAATTATTATAATCAATTTATACTGTTAAATCCTACTTTGAATCCAAAACTTACTTTAGTATCTATTTGTTGAATGCAAATTGAGCAAATGCCAATTTTTAAGCCTATCTCAGATTTATGAATTCTTTTCTGGTAGAAAAGCTTGTGAACACTTTGAGCTTGATTTTAGATTGCGTTGTATTACAAGTGTGACTACTATTTAAGCATGGACAGAAACATGTCATGTTTTAGTGGCTATGATCTGCTATTTGAATGTGATATGATATGAACTAATCAGCCCATTACAACAGATGACTCCAGTTCAAAATGAGATTTGATACTGCAGTTTTTTTGGTGGAAAGTATATCACGTATTTGGATGTTTACTGGTACAACTTTTAAGATAATATGTGTGATTTCTGGCATTCCTAAACATCTGATGTGAATCCACTACGTTATTTGTAATTTTGTACTACTAATAAAAAATATTGGAGTCTTGAGTATGGCAATTTGTTTTTTTCCTAATTCTGCCTAAACTATTATAATGATGGACGATGCAGTCTCATATTAGAGTGCTGGAATCTACGCCAGAGAACATAAATGTGCTATTAATGGGTCTTGAGTATCTCATTAATATCTCATATGTGGATGACACTGAGGTTTTTAAGGTACTTTTATCACGCATCCACTGTGGTTTCCAAACTTCTTCACTACAATGGTTCTAATAATAATTAAGTTGCATTAATTTGATCTGACAGGTTTGCTTGGACTATTGGAACTCATTGGTTCTAGAGCTGTTTGAATCGCCTCATAATCTGGACAATCCTGCAGTAGCTGCAAACATGATGGGGTTGCAGGTGCAATAGATTATTTAGCCCCTTTTCATCTTTTCTCTTGTTTTAATCTTTGAATACAATCAATCCATCATTGTTTGAGGTTGAAAGACATCAAGTTTTCCAGTTGGTTATATGATGCATATAGGTTCCAGTTTTAAAGGTGAAGACTTTGAAGGACCAGTTCTAGTTGCTTTGTTTAGATAGTGTTTTATTGTTGTGCGTGTCCTTGATGACTGCCCAACGAAAAGAAAATGAAATAAGTGGTGTATATTTAAGTAGGTTTCTCAAAATAGGTCTGAATATTGAGAATAGTAGAGATTCAATTGCCATGATGTCATGGTTCTGATGAAGATACCCTGGTATGAGGAGCATAGGCCTTCTCTAAAAAAGAAGGTTGTGTATATTATTGCTAGTAATAAAGCGCCAATCATGTGGTGAAATTCCCATAAACTTGCTCTTTTCCAAAAACTATTGCTAGTGAATTTGGTCATCTAATGATTATGGTTTCTTAGAAAGTTTTCCGCCACTTTCGAAAAATTGCACATCTAATCTACGGATAGGGATTGAAAGTAGGATAGTTCTAACAAGAATTCCTTGATGCCTGATTTTTGTATTGAATTATCAGACGCCAATGTTTCCGGGTATGGTTGATGGACTTGGTTCACAAATCATGCAAAGGCGACAACTTTATGCTGTTCCATTGTCGAAGTTGAGATCACTTATGATATGTCGCATGGCGAAGCCAGAAGAAGTTCTGATAGTTGAAGATGAAAATGGAAATATAGTTCGTGAAACTATGAAAGACAATGATGTCCTCCTGCAATATAAGGTCTTATTCTTATTGAAAAGAAGATTGACTGGAAAAGCTGAGAAAAGTGAAATATTTTTTTAACATCAATATCTGTCAAATGCATCATTTAATCAATACATGCTTTATGAATTGCACAATTTACCTATTTATAATTAACTGCCCGATGATTTGCATGCTCCAGTGAAGCAAGTGAAGTGAGATAACCCTAATGTGTGTGAGAAGCTATTGCGATCCCTTAGCACTAGCCTCTCAGAACGCATTTGCGGAGGTTTTTTCTATTGACATTGTCTACATGTGGAAGGGCTATTTGTTGTCTGTCTTGCATTACCATGACTGACATTTTTGGTGAAAAGGGGAAAGTAAAACCTTATCCAACATATCATTAAAAGTATCCTCAATGCTGAAAAAAACTGTAAATGGGAAGCATTTTACTCGTTTGGTTGGGTGGGTTTCTCGTTTGGATGGTTATTCATTGAATGAATCCTCTGCCCCTCACACACACAGTTTGAGTCTGCAGCATGGCATGTTCAATGCATTTTTTTGTTTGAAGTCTCAAGTCTCCTAATGAGAAATAGTTGCCCAGCCTTGTTAGCGTGGTTTTTAGGTAGTTCCTAGAGCTCTCTAATTAGAGTTTATCAATTTGAAGGACTCTGGCATGCTTGTTATTTCCAAAAATTAAAATATGCATAAGACTAAATGAGCAGGACCTCACGAATCACGATTTGTTTGTTTGTTTTTGATTAAGATGGAATGTGTAGATCATATGAAATGATTTCTGATGATGTAGATTTGTCTATATGCTTGCGGAGTAGCTGTATCGCTGATTCACGTCATATTTCTTCTGGTTTTGCTTTGGGATTTCATATATGATATTGTTCACTCGCTTGATGATTCACAATTGGCAGATAATGAAGGAAACACTGATCTACTTGGCACATCTTGATCACGAGGATACTGAAAAGCAGGTGGGGTTACTAGCAATCTCTGTGTGTGCGCGCATGCGCGCTTTAATTTCTTAGCCTATGTCTAAGTAGAAACTGACCTCTCAATTTCTCAAACAGTGTATAGACGTTTATTTTTTCTGTTGTTGTAGGTTGAATTAAGACAAATTTGAAACACCTAAACTCAGATGTAATAACTTTGAAATAAGTGCAGATATTCATTATTCCTTCTAAACTCTTTGCTGTTCTTCTCTGGAAATGAAAACCATGAACTTTGTCTAATGAGCATTAGGTAGATAATTTCGCGTATGTGATAGAATAAATCATAAAATTTCTGCAGTTTAATTCACTTAGATTGAGGGAAAATTTGAATTACTACATTGCATTTATTCGGGAAGTGAACAGCGTTTTATTAATTGTGCTAATGCCTGGAAGTGTAGTCCAACATTCCATTGACCCTTTCAATGTTCATCAAGGCTTCAGTTCACAGTTGATCTTTTGTTTAGAGGAACATATATTGACCATTTATCTAACAGCTTATGATAGATCACTTCATATATATGGTTATGCTTATTGAAGTCGGATGTTTCTTTTCATTGAAGGATGTTATGGAACATATGAGGTGGAATTTCATGTATTTGGTCAAATTTTTAATTTTTCCGTATCAGAAGAGCATCAGTTAATTCTGTGGAATGCAAATATTTGATGATTATAAATTTATAATGGACATTGCATATCCTTTCTTCAGTGCAAGAAGCTTCAAAATATTGATTGAGGTTTGATATATTAACTGGGACTGTGAACGTGTCAGTTTTGCGTCCTATGCATTGATCCATTTTTGGAAGGCTTAATGTCTTGTCATCTGCAGTCAATCAAGTTTTCATTGTGTTCATGCTTTATTTAATGGGTCTGTGGTCATACTCTATTTACACCACATTGATCACTTTAAAGGCTTGACGTACCATTATCACCACTTGCCCTTTTTATGGTAATAATTGCTGATCATTCTATTCTTATGTATTGTTAATCCTTCCTCTGTTGGAAATATTTAATATGGTCCATTTCCTATGTCCATAGCTTTAAATTAATACGTGGTTGGATGCTGTTATCAGTATAGAATTGGATGATCTTTTCTAGCATATTATGCTTGTACAATGTCTAATTCTTGGATACGGATACAGATGCTAAATGAATCTAATGTATTGTTTAATTCTTATGTATGGATACAGATGTTAGAAAAATTAAGCAAACAATCAAATGGAGAGGATTATACCTGGAACAACCTCAACACATTGTGTTGGGCAATTGGGTCTATATCTGGGTCAATGGTTGAGGAGCAGGTAGGCCACATTTGTCTTTAAATATTTCTTTTGTTTTGCTTTTTGCATGACTCCTTGGTACCCTCCTCCATCAATGTTATTCTTGTGTTTGATTTGGTCCATCTGTAATCCCTAGAGTCAAATGCTCTAGTCGATCTCTTATATCTTTTATGTTGCTAATTTTGGAGATGTGACTCATGAGGCTTTTTCTATATTAGTTTTAGGTTAAAATTAATTTTTTATGTGCATATATCCTATATTTGGTTCATGTTATAAATATTCAAAATTACTTTTTATTCACACATTTCGAGCCACCCATAAGTATTACTAATTTATCCACCACTCATTTTTTATCTATTTATAATTTAAACCGATTATAAACACTTCCTAAACATGCTTGTAGTTATATCCCTTGTTTTTATTGCCCTTTTCATCTTTTGATATTCTCTCCCATTGAAATTAAACTTTAGATGTCATAGTTGTGATGCCCTAAATATTAGGAAGTTTAATTGCCACCACAACGTACATAAATGTCTCAGTAAACATTTAGAAACAACTTTAAAATCAACCATCATTGATAATAGCAAAAATAAAACTTATTGCCATTAGTTTTCAGAGATTTTTATGTAGAAGGATTTACTAATTAAAATCTCTAATCCATTGGCCACTTCCCAAACTTCAACCTCGATCCTAGTTGTCTGAAAAGTGGGTGCATTGCAAATTGTAAAGCGTATTAAAGTTTCGAAAAGAATCTAAGTTTCGAACTTTAGGTGGTAGAAATTTCTTGTACGTAGCGCTACTGAACTTCAGTCCCTTATCATGAATTTAGTAGAACCCGTAAAACTTATTCCAAAATTTAATAACGCAATGGACAACTTACATAACACACTTACCTGGAGCTTAAAAGAACGAGAAGAAAATTCAGTTTAATGCATTGACTTCTATTCAACCAAGAAAACTAATATTTTTTTTAAACTATTGTGAGGGGGATGTAACTTTTGTGTGTGCACGTGAGCCAGTACATGAAGAGAAAAGTAAGAGAGAAAAATGAGAGGAATGGGAGAGAAAGAAAAGGTAGAAGAAAGAGTTTGGTTTTGAGTCGATTATACAGTGGTTCTAAGGTTTGACCAATGATTATTGCTTTTTAGAAAATAGTCCCAAATAAGGTTTGTTACATGTTTTACCATACTAATACACATCATATATATGTAACTACTACTAAACTTTAAGGCACGACTTTCACTTTTTGGAAGTCAAATATGTTCCAATCACATAAATTTCTTTCTTAAAATATGTATAAATTATATTTTAATAACTATAATTATATACATATATTTATGTAAACACATCCGTATAAAGGAAACTATTCTAGCTAATTTGCTTTCCTAAAAGTAAGAGAAAAATTAGTCTTACCCTTAAATAGTTTTTTTGGCAAGTATATATAAAAGAAAAACATATTTGTTTAATTAAAACCCTATCGGGTAATGTATATAGGCTGAATGACTTAAAATTTTCAGAATTTGCATAATGGTCCCTAAGGTATGGATAGTTGAATAACTTGGTCCCTAAACATTCGAAATCTTATGATTAAACTTAGCATCTGTTTGACAATCATTATTTCAAAATTCTTTTTTTTACACTCATTTTCAACCACACATTCACACGATAAAATGTTCAACATATAAATCCAAAAATTTTATCCACTTTATAACCACACATTCTTTAAAAAAAAATTACAATTCAAAATTCCATTTTACCTAAATAATGATTGTCAAAGAGGGGCTTAGTACTGGTTTAATTAGATGTTCAACTAAGTTTCATAGCATATGTAATTTTATCTCGCATTATGCTTAGGGCCTAATTGGGAGTTTTAGGGTATCAATTACTAGGCATTAAATACTGATTTTGGTTATTTGAGGGCTCCAATTTTGGGTGATTTTAGTAGCGATTTTAAAACAAGTTGTACCCATGTTTGGGAGTTCATTATCCAACGGTTCTGAAAGTTTTTTAAAAGAATAAAATTACATATATGATGAAAATTTTAATTTTTAATTTCTAGTGTGATTTTTTTTACTCATGAATGATATTTTACTTATAAGTAATTTCTTACATATAAGTTCATTTTTAAATTAATGAAATATTTATTATAACTAAAATTTTACGTTACAAGTATTTGGGTTGTGCTATGGGTACAATTATGTACTTATAGCATTTTCCTAAGTATTTTTTATTACTTACAAGTAAATTTTACGGTTATAAGTTATTTTTGTGCTTTTGAATATTTTTTGGTACATGAGTGAATTTTTTTTACTTCTTTGTACTTTTTATATTTTATAAGTGAATTTTTGTTTTTTTATTAGTATTTTACTTTATAAATAAATTTTTATACAAAAGTGAATTTTTATCTTATTAAGTAATTTTTTACTATAATTTTTTTGCTTGTAAATAAATTTGGTTAATGCTTTTTTTTTTTTCCATTTACAATTTAGTTTTGAACAAAATATGTGGGCTTGAAATAATGATTGTCTAGAGTGTAAAATTGGTAGAGGATTTGAGAGACAGTCACCCGCCAATTTGGTGAATTGAGAAAAATGGTCAAAATTATATTACATCAATTTTGTGTGGTTTTTAAATCACCCAAAACCAGTGTCCAAAAAAGTTAACGAGCAACAATTTTTCCAACCTCTCATAAACTGTGCTACCCAAAATTGGTCAAGAAAAACTTCCAAGCAGCACCTTGAACTCCGAATTTGTTACCTTGTGTCCATCTCGTTCAACAGTTGCCTCTGATAATGGGATTGGTATTTCACAGGATACCATTTTCTCTGTGTTATTTTTCATAGGTTTCAACTTTTTAAATTGTGATTTAATTTAATCTTTCTGTCAATGCAGTGATTGTGTCAGTTTTTTGTATCAATAATGTACCATATATTTTTGGCAGGAAAATAGATTTCTTGTGATGGTGATTCGTGATTTGTTGAACCTCTGTGAAATCACCAAGGGGAAAAATAACAAAGCCGTTATTGCTAGTAATATAATGTGAGAACTCATGACATTAAGGTTTTATTACTATCTAGATTCCGACACGCACTACTTGAATGCTGCATGAAGGTTCTTCTACAATTTAGAGAAACTTATCCCGTTTCTAATTTGTTGGATTTCTAGGTATGTGGTTGGGCAGTACCCGAGATTTCTGAGGGCCCACTGGAAGTTCTTGAAAACAGTTGTGAATAAGTTGTTTGAGTTCATGCATGAAACACACCCAGGAGTTCAGGTTGATTCTTTTATCTTTATCTTTTCAAATTCATCTGGATGAGAAGTTGAAAACTGTGCACATCTCATCCATGTGTGTTGTGGAGATACATTTCCTTTCTGGTTTATGATTTTATCATTTTATCAGTGTTTCCTACACTCTGATTTAGTAAATTTTTTTCCTTTTAGGACATGGCCTGTGAGACATTCTTGAAAATTGTTCAGAAGTGCAAGCGTAAATTTGTTATTATACAGGTTACGTTGCTTTCGATCTTTCTTGAAAATGCTGCCTTTTGGTTTATGATCAATAACATCATGATAATAAAAACATTTACAACGAGAGTTTATCTTTTAATGCCAGGTGGGGGAAAATGAACCTTTTGTATCGGAACTCTTGACAAGCCTTGCGGTGACTATTGCAGATCTTGAGCCTCATCAGATTCATTCTTTCTATGAATCCGTAAGTCCCTTTTATATTGCAAGTATTTGGTTCCATGAAAGGTTTTACTTACAATTTTCATTTTTTAATGTTAGTCCTAGCCTGAAATTTTTGTGCGAGGCATTAACTGTTGCCTTTCCTCTTTAGGTTGGCCATATGATTCAAGCAGAATCTGATCCACAGAAGAGGGAGGAATATTTACAGAGATTGATGCAGCTTCCTAATCAGGCAAGATCCTTGTTTATCACCTTTTTTTATGTAAATGAAGCCCATATTATTCACCTCTCTTTCTGTCGCTTAGTTGGAGCCCCATAGCTCGTGGGTAATATTAAACATTGTCTTCTGCAGAAATGGGCTGAAATTATAGGACAGGCTCGCCAGAGTGTGGATTTCTTGAAAGATCCTGATGCCATAAGGGTGGTGCTTAATATATTGCAGGTTTGATTTTTGAGTAAGATTGGGATCTTAGAAATGTATGGAATATGTTGGCTTATGCATAGTGATGGCAACTTTTGTCATACACGTATTATTTCTTTATGAGATGATGGAATATTAGTATTTTCAGGACAGTGCTTAATTATATATTGCAAGTATGATTTTTGAGCAAGCCTGGGATCTTAAATATGTACGGTATATGTTGACTTATGGAGAACATGGTGATGATAAATTTTGTCATGCACTTGTATCACTTTTATTCCCATCCCGCATTTTTTTTGAAACTTTTCAAAATTATGATCATGTGAGTTTTCATCCTAGTCCTCACGAACAGATTCTTATGCATTTTTTATGTTTCTTGCAGACAAATACTAGTGCTTCCATTTCTCTTGGAACATATTTCTTGTCACAGATTACCCTGATTTTCTTGGACATGCTCAATGTGTACAGGTATGTCTAGATTTTGATTTTCAGTTTCACTGCTTCATTTATTCTTCAATCTTTGGAGTTCTATTCGTGGCTCTTTATTCGGTAAGTTCGGTTTTTAATTGCTGGGCTAATATTTTGTGCAACAGAATGTACAGCGAGCTTATATCTACTAGCATTGCTCAAGGAGGGCCGTATGCCTCCAGAACATCTGTTGTAAAGCTTCTACGGTGAGTTTTCAGATATTAAATGTCTTGTTTCTGAGGCACAATAGATTTTCGATTGTGTTCTTTTTTCAACAGCTCGGTCAAGAGGGAAACACTTAAGCTCATAGAGACGTTTCTAGACAAAGCTGAAGATCAACCACAAATTGGGAAGCAATTTGTGCCTCCAATGATGGACCCAGTACTTGGTGACTATGCCCGAAACTTGCCTGATGCAAGAGAGTCTGAAGTTCTTTCTCTTTTTGCCACAATCATAAACAAGTATGCAGTGTTCTTTAGTTATGTTGATGTTTCCTGTTGGAATTATAATTTTTTTGTGGATTCTTTTTCAATGTTTATTTATTTCCTTCTGCCCATTGTTCGTTACTTGTGTAGATACAAGGGGACAATGATAGAGGATGTTCATCGCATATTTGAAGCTGTTTTCCAGTGAACTCTGGAGGTTGGTGATGATGTCTTTACACTTAAGCCCCTAAGTATTGTTTTTGTTCTAAACAGTAATATTCTTGTGAAAGTATTCTATAATGCCAATTGGCACCTAGTAGCCACTAACTTGTACATTCTTTGTTTTCCTGATTAATACACCAATTGAAATTAGATGCAATTGCCTGCCATCCTCAAAACGCACAAACTTCCATGCATTGTACACACACACATGCATGGACATCTATACGTACACACTTGTGTAAGTAGATATATGCTAACGCATGCAACACATAATATACTCAAAATGATTGCCTGTCATCTAAATTTTGGATATGTTGAAAATGTAGCATCTTTGCATTTCTTTCTACAATATTTGATGTAAATACCCAGTAGCTGCCCCTTCTACCTCGACACTCATCTGCACAGAGACACATATATGCTTATTTGGAATTGGTTCTCTCCATTCACTGATTTCTCTGTCCCACTTTTTCCATGCACTTCTTTGGTTGCCTTGGTTCTCTCTCTCTCTCTCTCTCTCTCTCTCTCTCTCTCTCTCTCTCTCTCTCTTTTGAGTAGAAAAAACTGATGTAGAAAATGTTTCAAAGAATTATACAAACACAGTAGATACTATTTTGTCTCACAGTGCTAATAAAAAGAGAATACATGATAATTGTGGGTATAATCTAGTTCCTTCTACCTTTATTTCGCTTGGATGCAACTACAGTTCATCCAGCTTCTACTTCAGCTGCTTCATGGGGGCTAGGTTCATCAACCATCACGTCCTCTTCATTCAATCTTGAATCAGGAGCATCAACTCTCATTTCTGTTGAAACATCACCTCGTGAATCACCATCATGACCGCCGTCATCACTATCATCTTCATTGTCACTACAAGCCTGTCTGATATAAGATACACTTGGAGCATTTGTTTCCTTTAGGCTTTAATTGTGTTAAAGTTACCTTCTACACGTTCTTCATGCATAACCTTCAACTTTTCTGCTATCTCCTCAATGCTGCCATCCCCTATCTCGGTGTTGAGAGACAGCATGAATTCATCAAGCATATCCTCTAAAGCATCAATGTATACTATTTCTTTGGATTGAGTGAGGGCTTGAAAAAGAATTTTGGTGAGTTGGTGGGATTTCTGGGCAGAATCACAACCGCCCAACTCATTTCTCAACGGCCATTCAAAGAGCGGCCCATCGGGAGATCACCAAATTTATACCCTTGTGTAGCTGAGCAGCCGCCTCCGCTGTGAGCAATGATCCTTATTGCTGTCTACCATTACTTATGCGATTTTCCACTTGACCGCTCTATCGAAAACCCAGAACCCCAACTACTGTCTCAAGCTCTTGACGATTTATTATTTAATATTTATTCTCTGTTGGCCTCTGCCAAATGCCTACTTGCGTAGTTCATTATGGCCTCAAAATGAGTGGGAAATTAGAGCCACAATAAGCTTTTTGTGATACTTTAAAAAACAAACCAAATCCGTCTACAGACTACGGATGCTCCGGGTTGTGGTCAGCATTCACGGGCTCGGCGTCTCCTGTGGGTGGTTTTTGGTTGCCTTGGTCTCACATTTTCTTGTTAGCCATTGTTTCCCATTTTCTCTCTTCCTTTTTCCTGAGCTCCTCCACTTTCTTGTTTGGCTGCCAATTTATACTTATAGAAATAAGAACTTACAAATCAAGTCTATGAATTATCTGGTTGAATTTATGTATGAATCAAAAGAAAGAAAATAATATGTTGAGGAACCAAACAATTGTCCGAGTTGCAAAAATATATTGGTTGAAGGTTAGGTCTGATTCATCCNGAGTTGCAAAAATATATTGTTTGAAGGTTAGGTCTGATTCATCCTAATGTAACTTGGTAGATTTGTGTCGTAATCACCTTGCCGATGTAGTTTAATCCATGCTTGTGTGATGTATATTAATAGAATATATCTGATACTGATATAATTTTATAATGCCTACATCATAATTTTTTTTGACTTCACCACTGGTTACAGATGATTACAAAGAACTTTGAAGATTATCCCGAGCATCGGCTCAAGTTCTTTTCACTACTTTGTGCTATCGCTGCTCATTGTTTTCCTTCTTTGGTTCGATTGTCCAGTGAGGTTTGTATTAAGCTTCAAACTGTGATAATTCCTTTATGATTCTATGGTGGTTAGCATTATGGGATTGAGCTTAAAGTTCAATTTATTATAAATATTCTTCCACAACAATTTTATGACAATGTGCTTTATTCTTGTTTTTGGTGGTTTGCATCAGCAATTAAAGCTTGTGATGGATTCTATCGTTTGGGCTTTCCGGCACACTGAGCGAAATGTTGCGGAAACTGGACTAAACCTTCTATTGGAGATGCTGAAGAACTTTCAGGTATGTGTTTCTCTGTATGTTTTGTGTTGTATAAATAATTTATGTTAAAGGCAGCCTAACTGTTGCTGTGGTTGCTTTGCAGGCTTCTGAGTTCTGTAATCAGTTCTATCGGAGTTATTTTTTGACAATTGAGCAAGAAATTTTTGCTGTTTTGACGGACACCTTTCACAAGCCTGGATTCAAATTGCATGTACTGGTGCTGCAGCTCTTATTTTGCCTGGTAATATGCTTGCTCTTGTTTTGTCTCACCTTTATGTTGTCTTTTGCCTATAAGCATGCTAATTGCAATTGTAATGAATCCATTATAGGTGGAATCTGGAGCCTTGAGTGAGCCTTTATGGGATGTCTCAACAGTTTCTTATCCGAATAATGGTTTTTTTGTCCGTGAATACACCATCAAACTTTTGAGTACTTCCTTCCCCAATATGACAACAACTGAGGTATAGAAGTTAAAATTTCTGAAGCATTGTTTATATACAAGCGCAATGTTCCAAGGCATTAATTATTACTGACTGAATGGATCTTTTCAGGTGACCCAATTTGTGAACGGACTCTTTGAGTCACGAACTGACCTTTCAACTTTCAAGAATCATATACGAGATTTTCTGGTGCAATCAAAAGAATTTTCAGCCCAGGTGAAGTGTTTCTCAGTTACAAGCATTGGTTGTCATGGCTCTGTTTACGTATCCTTCTGTCGAAGATGCTTCTGTTTTCTTCAGTACCCTATATTCTACTTTCTGTAGATGTTTAATTTTACTGGTTCATTGAGCCCAGGGAATGTCTTCCATTTGTTTTACTCCTCCCCAATCCCCCAACCTTTTTGGGATCTTTCAGGTCATGGAATGTTTTTCTTTTTGCTTTTTTCCTCCTGCAATTTTTTCAAGTTCTACTTTACAAAATAAAGGACAAGTGTGGACACTTCAGTTCATGGTCGCAACTTGTTTTTACATTTATAAAACCCTTGGATGAATTCTGCCTTTGGTCGTCCTGGATGGAGTGTTCAACTTTTGGATGATTCATTTTACTTTTCCTGAAGTCCTTTGGGCTGCAAAATGTTGAGTTTTTCTTTTCGATTCTCTTCCTTTATCAGTACAATCTCTTGGGTTACAGTTGAGAAGTCCATGATAATCGTGAAAGAAAAATCTGAATAGGGTTCTGCATGTATCTTTTTTATGTTTATAAAAAAGCCTTGAAGACTTGTGCCCTTTGTTCATCTTGGAAGAAAATGTATAGTTTAAGGTTAAGACTCATTCATGATGAATTTTGATTAAGAAATTCGAAAATGACTAATATTGCTTGCAGATGTATCTCTTGATATCAGGGAGAAGTTTGATTTTAAGTATTTTTTTTCTTTTCTGATATTGTTCAGTACTATGCAATCATATATAAAACATGCCATTAGCGTTTTTACATGAACTTTATATGGTATTGTGATCTTGCTCTATCGGCATGTTGCGAATCTTATTTCAATTATAAAACCATGGTGCAGGACAACAAAGATCTCTATGCGGAGGAAGCTGCTGCTCAGCTAGCAAGGGAGCAACAACGTATGCTTTCCATTCCAGGCCTAATTGCACCCAATGAGATACAAGATGAGATGGTGGACTCATGAACGTTGGAAAATCTTTCTGCATAAGCTTGTATCAGGAATTTTAACTTTAAACAAGGGTTGGTCACTTAGAGTTCACTCCCTAAATAATATCAAGGTCTGATTTGAAATTGTCTCCCAATTGTATTTTATCACGTGCCCAAATTGTTGTCTTATTTGAAGTGATGACCAGTGGAGGCGCCACGCCCTGGAACCATGGATTTGCTGCTCAAGGAAACATTTGTCGGGTGTAGAGTAATTAGACCCTAATTTAGGGAATACAGCTTGTGACATTGTAATTGAGGAATGTTTAAACTGACTGTTGTTAATGGCCTCACCAGGTGGCTATCAGCAATTTAAAATAGGTCTAATATATACAATATTGCAGGTTGTGCAGAAATCGTTTTTGTTTCATTTTTTATAGAACAATTATGTATTCAGAATTCGGGTCTGCTATGTTACTTATTTTTATGTTTTGGATTATGGCACCTTGTATTGATGAGAGTGATCGTCTCAATAATGTTGCATTTTTCCCATTTGGTTCCAGCTCTGCAATATATATATATATGCTGCTTGGAAACAAGTTAATTCGAATTTTGGTTCAATGGATATAATTCAAAAGTTTCACTATTTGCTTCTTTTACAGTTTCAAAGTAATATTTGACCTGAATTTGTTGTTTATTATTAAGGGTTGTTATTTTAAGGATTACTTTTGCGTTTGGGAATTTATTAGAAGTTCGTCAAATGACGGACCCAAAACCTGTAAATTTTCTAAAAGCAGAGAATTACAAGTATGCTGTTGGAACGTGTGGAAATGGATGCTTTGGTTAAACTCTCATGCTGAAGCCAGTAATGATTAGTGTCTGAGATTTTGGTCAAGTCAATAATAGCGTCTGAGATTATAATTTGAAGTGAATTGGACGCTTGTGCCACTGTGACTTTTCCGTAATTGTGCTATACATTTGGTAGGTTTTGACATGATACTGTAGTTAGTCGTGTTGTAGTCAGTTCTGAAATGCTGTGACAAAGCACAAGCGATGGCATCCAAATACGAAAGAGTCAGCTTTCTTGTACAATATCTGGTATGGCATGAGAAAATCAAGCTTTGCTCGAGGCGATCTGTGGGCACAGGCTTCAATCATAATCCATTCGACCTAGTTGCACATACTTTGCCTTCATCACTTAAGATGCTGAGTCTTCCACGAGTTGGTGACTTACCTGAACGTTGCTGGGCAAGATTTATTTGAAAGTGTGACTTTCTTAACTACAAGCATATACCGATAAGGGAAAAATGCTGCTGCCCAGGTGAGAGAGAGTTATGATTCACGGGCTTCTTGGTGTCCCTCCTCACATCTCAAATAATTTTCTCTCTTTTTCTCCCAAGCAAATAAACATCCATCAGCAGATTTGGATGACCGATTGTCCCCAAACAAATACTATTTGAGATGGATACATTAACATCTAGCTAGCTAAATCGAATCAATACCTCATCACTTACTAAAGATTAAAATATATTTCAATACGCTATTGCGGATGAGTGTGTAACAGTTGAATCATATCTGGAGATGAAATGGGACAAAATTTGATTACATGAAAAGAATTAAGATGAGATTTCCACTTCTAAAGTGAAGTTATACATAACATTTTAGCCAAATGGTGGGTTGTACACGTTACAAGAAGTGAAAACTGGAAAGGGAAAACAAGGAGGAGCTGGCTGCAATAATCAATTAAGAAAAGAGAAGTGGATTTGTACTATTGGGACGTCTACAATCACAAGTGCACATGCTTCTTGATTCTTTCACCACATGCTGCGATCTCCCTACATGAAGCTTCACGTTCATCAACTTACCGGCCATCTGTTCACACCACCAGAAATTACAATTATTAGTTTTGAACTTAGAAGCCTGCCTAGAAAACTTTCATTTCACATCTCGGAAATTGAAACACCAACATAATAAAAAGCACTCAAGGAATCAATACCTAAGCAAGCTACAAAATACCGGCAAGCTATGAAGAGAGACAGTAGCCCCCCCAACCCAACCAAGAGCACGGTCAATGCAAACAATTGTTTCTACCATATTTATCAGAATTGCCATTTTTCACAATTCTTGATGTTGTGATGCCTGCTGCATGTTTTTGAGATATAAATGAGGAAGAAAGATACCACCACATTATATATCCATACTTTATCTCCGTTCCTCGCTTATTAAGAAAACTCAATATGTAAGTATAAACATTCAGAATCACATTGATGCCTTTCTAACAGTGGTCAATACTAATTGTCTAAATCTAGGGTACACAAAAAAATTATCCCTTTTATTACATACATAAAGTGACTGCCCATCCATCCCTCCAAAATATGGAGAGAGAAAATCTAGAACTTATAAAAAGACCCATAAGTATATTCTACTCTAATACAAGGAGCCAACACCAAGTCATCAGTCCTACCAATCAAATTCACACTAAAATGTTTAGCATCCAACAATGGTACTGTCAACTGTGTCAAAAACCAACTCCTCATACTGCACTTGTACAAAAATTTTACAGATTGAAGCAACAAGAGCACTAGATAATGATGGCAGCATATTAAGATTAAATATAGATAGAGTAACACACCATTCTCCAAACCAAGTCCTCCGGCCCCATTGGTTGAGCTGGATGAGAATACAAGAAATGTCTAGAGTGCTGCAATATAAGAACATTTAAACTCAATTCAGTTTCACATTGTTCACCAACTTAGATCCAGCATTCAAAAATGAATCAAAGTTGCTGAACACATGGTGTCCGAGGATTGGAATTTTGATTCATATATTATAAATAAAGTAAAAAGAAATCATTGCAGCCCTAAATTCCAACACGACTGATAAGTTGAAGCATGGGGAGTGAAATTAGCTATCTTAACAAATTGCAGATGCAAATACCTTGACTAAATTCAATTGCATCTCTCTAATTTGAGTAGGACTAACATTTCGCAGAAATGTCAAGAGCCATCCTGGTTGCAATGCATCGTCAGAAGAAACAAATAAAGCTATCTGCAAGTAAAACAATAGCCTCTATCACCAAACAAAAGCCTTATGAAGAATCTTATTAATATAGAAAAATGTAAGCTACAGTTCTATAACAAAGCTGCTGGTTAAACAAAGATGTTATATTCATGTGGGGGAAATCTTCTCAAAGCCATCTAATTAAATTCTTCAATCAACTTCTGAAATCCTAATATATCTTTCAAGTACTGAATCGAAGAATTGAAATTTTATATTATGAACATCCTATGCCGACCCTTTCTCTTCCAATTCATCAACTCATGTCATTAGTGTAGGAAATGCATTGAAAATTTGAATAGCCAAACCTTGACCAATACATGCATACCTTTCGATAGTCGAGTATTCCCTCAAAAGGAAGCTCCAGTTCATCACTAATTACAACAGGAATGCACCCACTGACGATTGCATCAAACAATCTAGCAGATGAAGGGGTGTCACCAGCCGGATTAAGGCAAAATACAGACCTGCACACCAATGAAGCAACTACATAGATCAGGAAAAAAACTATTTTTATTGACTATGATGCTAAAACATCATTAGGCATACAATTCAAAAATTACTTTCTCATGCCACTTTGAGCTGCTGCTTTTCCAGCCTCTCCAGCACTCCCCTCCTCTATAACCACATCCTCAGCGCTACTAAGTTCTGTCACAAGTTTAGCACGGATTTTCCCACCCTGGAAGCATAAAAATGAAATTCAAAGCAGTTGACTGACAAAGACGGGAAATGAAATAAATACATTCCCAGTCCCAAATCCCAATCAATTAGATTGCCAGGCACTTCAGTATAACAGCCTCACTGCTCCCACAACCCAACCCACCCCAAACCACCCCGAGTCACATCCTTTGTTGCCCCCATCCAAATCAATATAGAAGGGCTTTTAGCAGGAAAATTAGAACCATCTAAACAGACTTAAAAACTTTTTTTCTTGATCCAAGGGACAAAATCTTACAGCATTTCGTTTCAGCCTCCCACGAAAAAATAGCAATATGTTTCTCTTTGAATCCAAAACGCATTTTGAATCACACAAATCAACATTTGCAACATACGGAAGTATTAAGTCTTTTTCAAGGTAAACTTGTCCAGGCTTGTACCTTAAAAAGCCAAAAACAGTTACATATCAGCAGCTATAAATTCATATATTTAATATACTACTCATAATTCGAGTCCAATGCTCACCAGTTTCCTGTTGAGTCCATATCTGGAAGGAGCCAAATTGCTTTCTTCATAAATTTGCGAACAGATTTAAATGACCAAGGGTGGTGAACTGGAAGTATGTGATCTCTGCCCTCAGACCGCTTCCATGCTGGCTGGTCTGTGACCCACGTCAGGGCTTCCTACATTTTACAAATTGTAAGATATTTCTTCCAGTTGTATGATTAGAACAAATCTGGACTTAAGAATTTTACTGCAATTGCTTGATTAGAGAGATAAAACAGATTCTTTTAGCAAGTAAAGTTCTAAGAGAAGTGTCGAGGTAGATATATTCAACAATGTCACAGGATAATAGAGACCTCAGACACAGAATCCGTTTTCGGTCCTTATCAGAGAATCTAGTATCTTGATTTAGAGTCCAAAATTTAAGATAATTGGCATCATCATATTATACATTTATAAATAGATAACTAGTGATACTGATAGAGAGAAATCCCTTCAAGCAAACAAATAATTTGAGCCTACAGACACTTTATAATCCTGAAAGAAAGTCATCACTACATAGTCAACACGCTCTCAGCATCCTCTTGGATCTCATCATGCGAAAAATATATACTTCAAACAATGCCAAGGCATGTTGAATTTTAGACATGCATAACTTAATGACATTAAAAAGAACACCAACAGAAGATGGATTATTTACTTTCAAAACGGAACCTTTATAAAGATTATAGATAGCTTAGCTTCCTGTGACATAGTATATTTTAGATTGTATTAAGAGGAGAGTTCATGGCTACCTGTGGCAGCCAATTAGCCAACGCCTATTGCAACATTAGAAATTACCCTTACATTGCTTCAATTTGAATGGGAGATTAAGCAACTGACAGAATGTTATATACCAGTACAGGATATCATCGAATAATTTTTGCTGAGAAGTGGAAGTTTCCAATTGACAAATTTAATAATCAATTGCAAGGGATAAAACCACTAAAATGCACAAACACACTAACTGAGAGAGTCTACTAATATTCTAGATCTCCTTTACAGTAATTCAATAAGGGTTTCCATTGTTAGTATAATAATTGCAAGATTTATAATCATGGAAATTAGCAAGAGGAAAGACTAAGCATAAGTATTATGGGAACGCACTCACACCCTATAAAGCGCCTTGCATTGTTGTTTCTCCAGCAAGAAGAAGCTAATCGTAGTGAAAAATGGAATGTAAAATAAGTCAGCTTCCTCCTGCTTGTGAACTCTAACCACGTTCTTCAACAACCTCTCAGACTCCGGAGCTATCAAATCGGCCCATAACCAGTAATCAATTGAATGCTGCAACAAAAGATTACCAACAATCATCCACATAAATTAAAAAAATCACACGAAATCATTGAAAAAAAAAACATTCGGGATTAAAACTAATGTATTACTTGTTCGATTAGTCGGTGAACAGGGCTGCCATTGGAAGTCAGATTATTCGTCTCTTTATACGTATTTCGAAACAGCCACAGCAAATCATAAGTAAATTTCGATGGCATATTATAAACATAAACCCTAATAGGTGAAGAAAGGGGATAAAACGAATCATCATAAAGCCTCTCGGTCTGTTTTCGTGAAATCAAATCATCTAGCTTTTCAGCATCATGTTGAGTCACTGTAGCAGTCACCGTATCATCGGGAAGTGTAGGATGAGATTTGGAGTTGATTAGGAATTTCTCGAGGGAGGATACGAAGGAGTAATCGACATTAGGGTCTAGTGTGGAGTGGATCACGCGTGGAAGTGTAGGGGAAGGGGAGAAAATGTAGAAGAGGATAGAGAAAGCTAGGAGTGAGAGTGTGAAGAGAAGAAGCGGAGATCGGAGAGATTTGGGGGCGGTGGAATGGTGTCTTCCGGCCATATCCATTCACTGAATTACATACATACACAGGCTGCCATCAACTCAACACTACGCTACTGCTGCTAAATAAGAATTGAACAAAAATTTCACTCGTGTAAGATGAAAACAAATTGCCTTTATCTTTTTCAAGAGTTCCATTATACAATTATACTACACATCATTCTTGATATCATCTTTTACATTTTTTACACTTTATTGCGTGACAATACACACCATTGAGTAATTTAAAATTTAGACAATTTTTTCACCCAATCAGTTGTTGACAACACTTGTAAAGTCAACAATTATACATAATTAAAAAAAAAAGTGTACAAATGACATTGTCATTCATTATAACGCTTTGAGTTAATTATTCCAACTTCCAATAATCACTAAATTTACGTTGCCATCTTCAATTACTCACTATATTTTAAGATAGCGAGTTTTGAACACTAAATTTCTAGAAGTGTCGAGCGTTACTCATTGAAATTATTTTCGAATTCGTGTCTCTAACGAAACAGCTAGCTTGACTAGCAAATCTCACAGTCGGCACCCATCAAAGTTAGATGTCCAATAACGAAAGAGAGACAATCATTATCTTTAATTGATCATTATACTTTGACAAACATATTTGATTGCTCACTATATTTTAAACTAATCGAGTTTCCTGTGTTTAATATTGTATTATGTGTTTAGAAAGTTCTTGACATGTTGAATAGTTTATTGAATTATATTGCTGATGGAATTATTATGTGTTATAATATTTGTCATGTTCAATGGTAAGAGTCGAAAATTTAGATTTTTTGAAATTATATGCAGTCATTAAGAGATTAATATGTTTGAATGTGTCGGTGATATACTTGTTTATATTTTTGGAGTTTCATTAAATACTAAAATGATAACATATTGTCATAGTATCGATGCCATTAATGCAGCATGATATTCTACATATGGAATAAAATAAGATATTTGAAAAATGTTATAAACTAGAGAGAATGGAGATAAATCAATAGACTTGTATGTTTTATTAATAACAAAAACTTCATATTTACAAGTAAGAATTAAGGTTACAAGAGATATAACCATCATAATAACTAGGGCTGTAGGGGTATAAAAGTCATTCCTAAATACTAATATATTTACAACACTCCCTCTTAAATGACTATTTACACAATAAATATATCATTGAAACGTTATTTGGTAAAAATACGATGGGACAAAAATGCCAACAAATAAAAAAAAAGTAAAAATAATATGGAGTAATAAAATGCCACCTCATTAAAACTTTGTTAAGAAAATTCAATGGGACAAAACTTGATCGAAGGAGCAAGAGTATAAATACTCCCCTAATTTTAATTTTTATATTAATTCATCATTATCTTATACTCCAATGTCTTCAATATTACAATATCTAGCGAAGTATGTTTCATGTTGTCTTGTATAGTCTTCAAATAGTATTGTCTTCATACGAGATATTTATCAATATTTGATGACTAAAGTAACATGATAATTCGAAAAATAGCTGTTATTGATCTCTTGGAAAATTTCATACATATAGGAGAATTTGAAGGTAAATTTCTTATATGTTATAAACACTCATTACACAAAAGAACACGTCTCGTTAAAATCTTATTAGGAAAAATTCGATGAGAAAAATTCGAACGAAGGAAAAATAGCACATATTTCTTTTGAATATGCCAAAAAGTTATCTCATTAAAAATCTTACAAGAAAAATTCAATGTGACAAAACCTTGATCAAGAAAAAAGAGTACCATAAGTACTCTTTCTCCCTCATAATAATATCACTTGAATTATATATCTCAAGTACATTAAATCTTTCGGGAACAACATTAGTAGTCACGCTGCTAAGTTGACTATAACATGTTTTAAATTTCATGCATCGTCAAGATAACATGATATGGACTCGTGATTTCATCCACTACGATCTTTATGAAATTCACCATGTTGGGAGTGACGTATCACATATTACAACTTTATTTTTCTCATTTCCTTTTCGCATAAGTATACATATTTAGTTTTTTTGACTGCAGATCCAGAAAAACTTCAGGTTTCTCTAGTAAATTCAATTTAGGATTGTGTCCCTTTTATTTGACCAATTATTACTTTAATCGATATATTTCGATGCATATGCATTTATTTCTGTTCATTGCTATATGATGCATTACATCGTGTGCAAAAGTGCTATTGACGACTTTTTTTTTTCAATTCTATTTGTTCTATAATGACATAATTTATTGGGATATCTTAATTTTTAACATATCAAATACTTAAACCTCTTATAGGGTTTTATAATTTGTTATGTCAGAGAGTATGTGTATTTTCAATTTATTAATTTCTCCCTCTAATGCCAAGAGAATAGTCCAATCCAATTGACAATCAACAAATCGCTATATAAAATATCACCCATTAGGGTTTGAAATATTGTATAAGAGTTCAAACTATTCATATATTATCGGCAATCTGTATTTTTCATCTCATTGCATTGTGATGATCAATTTTACATATATTGTATTTTCAAAATAATTAGATGGAAAAATTAGACTCTTGCTATAAGTCAATTATAACAATGAGAATTATGATATTGGCATGATGCTTAATAGCATTCCCTAAACATAAATGAGAAATACTTTGTTCTCAATTAAATTAATTGGAAGTGTTTAACAAGCAACAACGTTGAACAATTTATTGACATCTCAACTATCCTCATTAAAAAGTTGACATTTAGGATCACTAATATTAATAAAACACACCGTTTTGATTGTATGATCTGAAAATTTGTAGTAATTTCGTAAACTTTAGGTTGCGAACATCATGCAATCATGTAATATTTGTATCAAATTTATTAGATACTAATTATATCTAGATGGTCAACGTGGAGGGTCAGGGGCTCCATATATCTCATTTATTAATATACGGAAATATAGAGAATTCANCTATTACATCATTATTGATCAAGTGACGGTCTAACTGATCATGTCAAACAATAAAGTCAAATTGAACTTCTGGTTCAATATAAAATATAATTCAATTATTTAATTTCGAAAAATATAATTAAAAATTATATAATCATATATCATTCAAATAGCCAAACTAATCAACGTCCTCATGACATTAGTTATATATTTTCCTTCAGAGATAAATATGAATTCAAAATGATATACTTTCAAGCATGTGATATTATGTGAGCAAGTTGTCTCTCATTATTGCTTATTCAAAAATAGTATGTCAATATTTTTTTGAAATATTAAAAATTATAAATCACGTTCTTCAAGAGCGATAAATTAATATTCTTCTTGAATATTAATAATATAGAAAATTATTTTCTTATTAATATTACAAAACAGTATTGAGTTGTTTAATTTGTGTTTTTTCAGGAACACAATGAGATATATATTATTCGGGATGTATGCTACTTCGAAAGCACGTTATATTTTAGTATTGCTTATTCAAGGGTAATTTGTTAATATTTTTCTAAAATATTCAAAATTATACAAGGATTTACTCTTCTGGAGTAAAATGCGTTAGATCGTATTTACTTATGCTTTTCGGAAATGTAACTAGAATACTTATAAATAATAGTATGGTACTTCGGGAAAAACAATATTTTGTAATAAACAAATCTAAGAGTACTGAATTCATAAACTATATTACTTGTTAAAAAGAATAAGAACATGATTATTAACTGGACGATAAACAAAAAAAAAAATTGAAACAAAAATGCATTCAACATTAACGGACAGAGCATGCACGAATATCAATTGTTTCGTAAATGTATATGTATAATAAAAAAGAGTTAATTCTTTGGTCAACGTCCTCTAAACTAATCATCATAGGCATATATGCTAGACTAATTCATACACAGATTTGCTAGACCAATTGCAGTAAAATTGATTGTGGCGGGCAAGAATTCGTACACACAAATGATTGCAACATAAAAATGAAATTCACGCTATTTGTGGCAAAAACAAAAGGATGGGAAGAAATACACGTCACCAAATTCATATGGAAGAATGATTCACCAAAATTCTCGGGATGAAAAGAACTTCATAAACCCATAATAACACAATATTAAACACATAAAATGAACAAAACTCACGTTTTCATATCATCCAAGCGTCACTTTGAGAAGTTTAGTTGTCAAAACTTAACCAATTTAAAGTATAATGAACAATAAAAAAAAAAAGTCTTTAAAGTATAATAAGTAACCAAAAACGTCTTGTTTATGTGGATTGCCTTTCTTTCATGATTGATCATCTAACGATGATGGGGCGTCAGCTATGAAATATGTCTGCAAAGTTAGCTATTCTGTTAGAAACGCCAAATGGGAGTGATTTTAGTGAGTAACATCCGGCATTTTGAGAAGTTTAGTTACTAAAACTCGACATCTTAAAATTTAGTGAGCAATCGAAGATGCCAATCTCGGTTTAGTTATTGATGAGACAATTAACTCAACAATTACCCACCAAATAAAGCTTATCTACTATTTTGATAAAACTAAATTATCAATAATTATTTCATAATTTTATAAATATTCTCATTTGATGACGATTTGTACAATAATTATCTTGCTAAATACAATAAATCAAACAAGGGAAAAAGGAGTACAATTCAAGTTAAATGTTATAATTTTGGAGTGTTAAGAAAATATTGCATCATTAGAACTTCGTCAAGAAACTCAACAAAACAAAAAATTTGGTCAAAGAAAAAGACAACTACTCCCGATATTTCAATTAATAAAAGCCTTGCATCCAGTAATACATATTTTGTGCTCCAACATCTTCAATACATTGTGTTTCGAAAACTTGTATAATGTAATTCTAGTGAGTTATGTTCCATGTCTCTTATTATAGCCCCAAACAATAATGTCTTATATGAGCTATTAATATTCATTGGTTGACTTTAGTCAACATGATGGTTCATTATATAATATATTTTGTTGATGCTCTCTTTAGGAGTCTTATATACAATTTTATAACATATAAGAGTAAAATTATAAAGTTATATTGAAAGTAAATATCATGTATGTTAGATAATGTGTCTTTTTAAAATCTTATTAGAAAAAAATCATGTGGGAAAATCTTTAATAAAGAAAAAGTAGTATATTATTCTTTTAAATACACTATAAAATTTGTCTCATTAAATACATTTTTAAGTAAATCAATGGGACAAAATTTTGGTTAGAGAGAGAGAGAGAGAATACAATGCGTATTTACTCTCATCATAATAATATTACTTTTAACAATATGTTTCAAGCATATTAAAGCATTTAATAATTTATGTAAATAGTATTAATGGCAGGTCAAATGAGTTGATTATAACCACATTCATTAGATGAGATTTATTCATTACAAGATATAGACATATGATTGCACCACACAATAATAATTTATTTACTTTATAACTCTTTTATAAAATTCATTATATTACGAGTCATGCGCTGCATGTTATGACTTCATTTTTTTTTCTTTTCCTCATAAAATACACAGAAATTTCAGGTTTCTTTATTAAGTTTGATTTCATCTGGATTACATCCTTTTATTTGGTCAATTATTTCTATATTTGTATTCTTTGACGAATTTCCTTCAACATCATTGCTATCATTCATATTGTTAAGTGTTACACTATTTACAAAAGTAATCTTAACAACTTTTTCATTTCGATTTAGTTTCTTTTCCCATAATGACATTCCTCATTGGGTTGTCTTAATTTTCAATATTTTTGATACATCTTTTGGGGTTTTACAATTTGTTATGCATATATATTCACTAAGAGTATACGTCTCCTTAATGAGACCATCTTTATTACTTGTTTTATTTTTTTTATATTTTTTTGGATATTTTTGTTTTGGAACCAAATGTCATCATACTTCAAGAGTACTATTAATTTATCAAATAAAATGTAAAGAATTTTCATTTCAAGACGTCAATTCGAATTGGAGCATTTAAAATTAATGCGTGAGATATTGTTAATATCTTTGACGTGTAAATTCGAGTTGGAGCATTTAAATGAACTTTCGTTTGAACTTTTGGTTCAAATTGTCTTGTCCAAGGATATATATAACATAATGATTCATTATATTTATTATTTCCACCTTCTTAATTCCTCCATCTACTACTAAGAAAATTGTCCAATCAAAATGATAGTTGACAAACCTCACCAGTTAGGATTTAAGATATTTTATAAGGGTTCAAACTAATATGTATTCTCTACATTTTTTAATGTCTATCTCAATACAATGTGGTGGAGAAATTATTCATTTATTGTATTGTAGAAATCATTAGATGAAAAATATAATGCCTAAACCATAAGCCAACTACACTAGGAAAAACTTTGATGTCAACATTATGCGTATAAGCGTTGTTGCATGTAAATTAGCATTCTCTAGACAAAAGAGAAAGCACTTCATTCTCAATGGTAATAATTTAAATATTTACTCGATGTGTTTAACATACAATAGTGCTAAATCATTTATCATTAACCCTATTAACATATACTAAAAGTTGAGATTTAAGTTCACCAACATTAAGAAGACACACAGTCTTGATTGTATAATATGAAAATTATGTTCTTAGTTTAAAATTTGTCAAGTAGTCTCGCAAAATTCAAGTTTTGAATCTATAATAGCATCATATAATTATTTAATAGATTTATTTGTTGGATACAAATAATATTTAAATGATCAACATGGAGGATGATGAGGTCCCATATATCACCATAATTCATTTCTAAAAATACATGAGACCTAATTATGATTTTAGCTACTGAATGTCTACTGATTTATATACAATTAGAACTAGTCTACTAATTTATATGCAATTAGAACTAGCAGCATGTAAAAATTCATTATATTGAAAAATCGTCTTGTTTTTCAAGAGATACTCTCTTTAATTATTCGCATCCTATTGATCGGGATGGTCTAACCAATAATGCAAAATAAGGAACTTCTAGTTTAGTAATTTATGTGCTCCAAAATGAGCAAATTTTTTTGAAAAATTCTAAAGAAGAAATATTATAATTTAAAACTTTGTTCCTTCTTCACACACTATTCGGTTATTGGGAACATTCAATATTAATAGCAAAATACTTTATCTTAAAGTTATTACCTAGCAAGTAACATATTATATAAATTTCTAATTATATAGAAATAAAAAAGGAAGAAAACTTTGAGAAACGATTAGTGCAAATTCCTTGTTAAACAGCCACGAATAGTTTACACTTTTTGACAAGCACTTGACAATAAAATCTCTAATACTATGCCTCTGTTTGTTGTAGATTAAAATCAAAATTTTAGCAAATTTTAATAAAAGTTGTGGATCCAATGAAATGTGTTGTTAAAATTAATTGTTAATTTTGACTTGAGATTTAAATCAGATTTTAATTTGTACCAAACACGGGCTATGATTACCTTAAATCAGTGTAACAAAATGTTGATCAATTGTAATGGCAAAAGCAAGAGGCACTACAAATTCATTGTTCAACTTATTCTCTTAGCAAAAAAAAATTAGAGGCCAATATGATACTTTCTTTGCCCACCTCTTCGATTTCATCATAGAGGAACTTCTCTTCAAATATGTTCTACATTGAATAGATCTTATGTTTTTTTTTTAAATATATAAATCCCTTTGTTTGGAAATAAACACAATTTTCTCTCATTATATTTAAAAAAAGTTCCACAATTAGTCTTCACATGCATATAAGGTTCATAAAGTGAGATAACAATATTAACATTACCTACATTCTAGATTGTCAAACCATGCCACCAATAACCTTCTAGATCTTAAAAATATATGCTACATTCAAGAGTGGGTTAATTATAGAGCTTTCATGCATGAACAATTCGAGTGTCATAAAATGAATCGTAGGGCTTTCTTCTAGAATAAGCATTTTAATTTCATAAATTTCACATATAGATCGCATCTCTTCATGAGATTGGATTGTATGATATCATTCTAAAATTGTTATATTTGAATTGTTAAGTTATTAGATAATTTGCCGTGAAATGAAGGAGTTGGGTTCCAAGTTAAGCACTACTTAAGTAGTGGGCTCTTTTTGAATCCATAAGTAAAATATGAAAGCTTGATTTATTTTCCAATCGACCATTAATTTTAACATTGTAGACCTGTTTGTCATGGATTGTGGATTAATAACATCAAAATAATGGTTAAACTACTCTTGCGAATTAATGAAAGAACGAAGTCTACGTCATGAGCAATATCGTATTATTCTTCTGAAATATTGATATTTCTAAAATTTGTGGCTCTCGAAGGTAATAATAAAATATTCTTATAAATATCTTATATATAAAGTTGTGTTTTTCTTGAGCAACAAATTAAATGATTGTTTACTAGATTGGTATGAAAAATCCAACTTCTTTGGGAAAGCAATAACACAATTTTTTTTCTTCTAGAATTGATATTTATAATATTTTACTTCTTTTGCAGTAATTATATAATATTTTGTCAGGAGATTGATGCAACATAAATTTATGCTTCTTCAATAGCATTTGAATCATTAAACCAAAAGATTTAACAATCATAGAAAAAAAATTCAAATCACAAATATACCAAATTTAGAGGTGTCAATTTAACTCGTTGGCTAAGTTTGGGAAAAGCCTGAGCCGGCCCGGCTCGCATCTCGGTGGGCCGATTTGTGTCACGGGCTATTTTTGACCCGTAACGAGCTGGATATAAAAAAATTAAAAAATAAAACCCATGCAGCAGAATTGCAGGGATATCGTGATGGAATTGTTGAGCAACAATGTCATTTGAATCTGAAGCTGACACCAATCTTTCAGGAGTAGAGATAGGAGACAAACTCTCGTGATCACATCCAGGGAGCCTTATTCCTCTCGACTTCAAACTCTAAAATGCAGGGAAAACAGTAAGAAATTTGAACAAAAGACCATGAAATGTACACGGGGTTGGCCCTAATATTTTGGGAGCCTTGCACAAATTTCAAATAGGGCAAATTAGGCCCAGTACCCTAAAAAATTAATCAATTTGATTTATACTCTTTTAATTAATTAAATTCTTTAAAACGTAATTAATACGTTATAAAAGATGATTTCATCCCAGGTCTCTGTCCCTCTATTATTTCTCTCATGCTTCATCTTTATCTCAACCGCCACATCCTTCAACATCACCAAGCTCCTCGAAAGATTCCCGAAATTCATCAACTTTAACACCAAAAATGCTTCCTCCACTGACATCAATAGATGGAAAACCAGTACCATCTTGGTGGTGTCTAATGACGCACTCAGAGATCTTATGGGGAAGCAGAGACGAGGTCCAGAAGGGTGTTTTGAGCAATCATGTGGTGTTGGATTATTATGATACCTTGAAACTTCAGAAATTGAAAAACAAATGTCCTTGAGGGTCGAGTCGAGAAAAAAACAATCCTACCCTTCCCAAAATGCCAAATTCCTAAATTTCATTTGTTTTTGGGAAAATGGAAAATCTAGTTCGGTGAGGAGCGAAGTGGATGATTTTCTGGCAGTATTCAAGCTTTATTTGATTGGGTTGATCCCAAATACTGTGACGATGCTTGATGATTTATGTAAAAATGGGTTGGTGCAGAAGACAACAAAGCTTTTTAGGTTAATGCGTGAGAAGAGTGCTATTCCGGAAGTGGTTGTCTACACTACTGTAGTGGAAGGCTTTTTCAAAGCACAGAAGCTTGAAGATGCAGTGAGAATTTTGAAGAAAATGCAGAGTGAGATCATTTCAAAGTGAGTTGCCGATTGATAGTAATAACTAGTGACCGAAGTGAAGTGCATAGAGAAGTAAACGAGGTGGGGAATGGTGATGAAACTATTGGATTGACGATATGGAGATTGCTTGGCCTCGTGGTGGTTTGCTGTGTGCTGGTTTTCGAGGGGGATGATGCAGTTGCTAGTGTATATATTCTAATGGATCGTGGGTTTGGTAATAAAGGTGTTCTAATAATTTGTTCACTCTATTTGATTATAGAATTGTTGTATGTTGGATCAGAGATAAATATACATCATATTGAATGAGACATAAATATAAATCATCATTAGCCCTTCGATGGGTTAATACCCTAAATAAATACTGAATTTTATTTTTGTCACTTTTTTTGAATTTTCGTCACTTTTTTTAATTTTGTCACTTTTTGAGTGTTTGTCACTTTTTTTATTGTCTGTCACTTTTTTAATATATATAACTTCTTTTAATTTGTGCCACTTTTTTAAATTCCTCACTTTTTTGAATTTTATCACTTTTTTCAGTCACCTTCTTGATTTCTATCATTTTTTTAGTGACAAATATAAATTTTTAATAAAAATGACATTGTACGTCATTTTTAATATAAAAGTGACCACATGTCACTTTTTCAGTA
>CAIGRB010129199.1:27949-52580 GCA_903798255.1 Fraxinus quadrangulata | reverse complement strand
GAGGGAATTTTGCCTGGTGCCTGTGGCTGTGATCATGAACCATCTTCGCTGAACAACCCCGGAAAAATTACTGATCATGGTAAGTATATAATTTTACCGATGGAAATCCATTGTTATCTAAGAATAGTGTGTTGTTTGTGGGAACAAACCTATGTACTCTCCGAATCATATTTTTGTATATACTCACTCATACCAATGAAGAATTTACTGCAAATTATGAATTAATTACACGTTTTATTACTTTGGTGAAAATTAAATTCAACCAACAATTATATACTTACCATGATCAGTAATTTTTCCGGGGTTGTTCAGCGAAGATGGTTCATGATCACTGCCACAGGCACCAGGCAAAATTCCCTCTTCTTTTTCTCCATGTACTCACTATTTCTTTCATCAGCAAAATTCGTTTCGTTTCTCTCATCAGTTCCTTGTATTGAGAAATTATGGGAGATGGCTTCTGATGTTTTGTATTTGACATTCCTGGCCTTCAAACTGCTAACCTATTCACATTAATTATGTCATTAACTGTTGAAAGAAAAAAATTGCAAATGTTTTTGAAAATAATAATTTAACTGTTGAGTTCATCTGATTACCTTAGGGCTGTTGACTGGAGAACTAGCTGTATCCTCCAAATCATCACAAGAAAATTTCTTACTGTTCGTGTTCTTGAAATTCAATCTCCTGGGAAATTTAGAGCTATCCAATGAAGAGAACCTGATAACTTGATCATTATTATTAGGACCATTCCATGCAGCATCAGAAATCAAAGAAGGGCTGTTAAAACTATCCATGGAATATGAGTTTTGGAAATCATCCAAATAAGCTGTCCAACCACTCTCTTCAGTTCCTCTTAAAGAAACTTGCTTGCTTGCAGATGAGTTCTTGGGGTCTTCCATAATTAAGAGAAGAAGAAAGTAAAATCAGAAGATAGTTTGCAATAATAATAATTGGTATTGAGTTTTGTAAGGTGTTGAAGATGGATTATAAGAAGGGGAAGGGTTTGAATGTGGAGAAAAAGTATGCCCACAATGTGGAATCTTTTTGTGGGGCCAGAAGGAGTTGAGGGAACACATCAAAGTCTAAATCATGGAATTGTATAATGCTAGAAAACTGCAAAAATAGGGTTTTCATTTGCAGTCTCTTACATCAACTAATGTTTTAAAATTTATGATTAATGCATCTGAAAAAAGAGAAAAAAGGGGTATAAATCTAATTCAATCGGAATAATGCTATTTTCAGTTGCTTACTACCATACTTGTCTTACGTGATATACATGTGACGATTAGCAATTTGATGCATAAATATGATAGTTTTTTATTGTCTCATGCATTAAATCATTAACCGTTACACGTATGACGACTACAATAATAAGCACTGCAAATAACATTATTCATTCAATTAAGGGTGTAAACTAGTGAAATAAAGATAGATAATACATAACTTACTCTTAACTATTCTAAAATTGATTGACATATCTATTCACAACAAAATTTAAGCAAGTTGGGACCAACCAACTTTGTTGTAAACTAGCATTTTCAAGGAAGATTAGATGTTGTAGTCAGGAACAAATTAAAAATTTAAATTTTTTTGTCCTGTTTAGTTCAAGACTGTTAGCATATCAAGCACACCACATGTTAAGAATTCCTACCAACTAATATTTAAATATACGGGTTAATTACACCAGAGGTCATTGAACTTTCACTTGGAATTGCATTGAAGACACCAAACTTCAATTTGGAACAATCAAGTCATTAAGTTTTAATTTAGGAGCAAGCATATCACTTCTTTTGAATTCTGTTAATGTGTCTATCGAATTAGCTAAGATATCCAACAAAACCAATGTGACAATCTCATCAGCATATTAAGCCTATGTTTGCTATCGATTAAAATCTAGATTTTTATTTAACTCAAAATCAACAATTAATTTTAACAATATATTTTATGAGTTCCATAATTTTTCAACCATACATCTCATCGACTTCTATCAAAACCTATTAAAAATCTGATTTTAATTTCCATCTAATTTAAACTCATGATTACTGAACTGATCCGTTAAAGAAAAGTATTAGTTTTATTTTGTTTTTTAAGAAAAAAGTTATTAGTTTTATTATCGAGTATTGATTAAAAATTTTCAGCTTTTATTTTTTGGTTATGATCAAAAAATAAAAACAATCGCGTGTAGCTAACTTGATCTTCAAATACTTTTACATTTTTGAGCTATTCATTTATTAAATAGAAATATTAGGGTTTCAAATGTATTCTTCATAATTTAATTTATTGTTTTATTATCAATTATCATTCACTAAAAATATAAAAGTTAAAAATGAGATTTTATTGTTTATTATCACTATTTTTATGTTTATGTTTTAACATAAAAATAGTTAAACCGTGATGGACTTAACCCAGGAGTCAAATTAAAATTTTTATTTTTATTTTTCTACTCATTTTCAATAATACATTGTTCAATAAAATAATATTTTTTATCACATCAATAATTTTTTCTTCTTTTATAATTATACATTTTTTATCAATCTACTATTTCAAAATACTTTCTTTCAAAATAATTCAATAAAATTAATGAAGCATGCCATTTACTCAATATTTTTTTCCCGAATCGCCTAATAAGATCGTGGAAACTGGAAACCGAAAGGCTCTCATCTTTCCGTTCTCATTCGTCCCCGTGGTCGCATCGGGTCTGCGCTGAATAGCAAACGACGTTGTACTGACGCCGTCGCGGCTTGATCCTCGCCTTCCGATCGATCGGTTACTCTGCTTTTGTAGTTTCTGCTCCGTCAAAATATTACTGGTATTCTAATTCTTTTTCCAACTAGTTAAACTTCGCGTATTAATTGTGTTCAATTAGGTATAATCACTGACTGACTGTGTATTAGTATTGGACTCCAGTGCAGATTGATTCTTTGGTGGTTTGATATGATAGACATGACCTGGTTCAGTGCCTTGTTACTTGGGGCTGGCTGCCTTGCTCTGGGGTACTTAATCGGAGCCCGGCATTCTGCCCGTATTTTTCTTTCGCCCCGAGTGTCTAAAGGCTCTGAAATAGTTGTTGACGGCAAATCAAAGAACAATGGTAAACTACCCCTCGAGATCGAAAAACTAGCTGAAATTCTTGAAGATTTTAAAATGGTATGTCTTTTTCCCTCCCCCTTTGTATGCAGATATAGGCATGCTTGTACGTGATGTGAAAAACAATATTTGAGTACATTATTTTGAGGATAACTTAGCTTATTTATTGGATAATTGTAAACAGGTTTTGGTTGTAAGAAATGACTTAAAGATGGGTAAAGGGAAGATTGCTGCACAATGCAGGTAACCGTCAACATGAGCATAGTCTCAGCCGGAAATGGCACCTTTTGTATTCAATACCTACTGTTCATTAGCTGATAATGTTTGCTCTTGCGGTTCATTTTTTATTGTTATTTGCCAGTTTCTTGGAGGCGTCAATGTTTTCATTCAGAAAAAGGAAACTATTTTTTATTTATTTAGGAAGTTTTCTTTCAATCTCAGCTAGTTCTATTTAAATTGGAACAAAAACAAGAACCTAGAATATGTAATATTTATCGCACTGAAAAAAAAAAAGGATTGGCGGTACTCAGTAAAAAATGCCTAATTCTGTAGTTGAAGATTTGAAGTGAAAACAGCAAAAATCAAGTTCAACATACGAGTGAAACAAAACTACCACATAAAGTCTTTAACTTTACTGAAGACTGGTTGAGTGTATCTGAAACTTAAGATAACTTCCATAGCCAATGAAACCTTGGTTTGATGTGAAAGGCTACGGTTGAGCTGGAGGCTAACTGACTGGCGGTTTCAATTGAACTCTTGCCAATATAAGTGCGTCAATACAAGCGTGGGCTTCAGTTTGGTTGACTATTGCATATACGAGTTATCCATTAATTATATCTCCCAAAAGAAGAAAAAGGAATAAAACTTGTTCTGTTATGCTGCTTCATTTGTTGCTCTCCGACACTGAAACTGTGAAGTCTCAAAGAAATTTAAAGTTAAAAAATTTGAAAGCCCAGTCTGTTAAGAGTCCCCATCATGGATGCATGCATTTTGTCTCATGCAGATTGATTTGTTTGTTGACTCTATTATACTTGCATTGTTTGTTGACACTATTATATTCTTTAATGGGTGGAAAAACTAGATATTTTATTGTTGAAACGTTTGATGGATTTTCTAAATGGGTCCACTCTTTAATTCTGTTCCTTGAAGTCATAGTTTTGTACGCCACAATTGCAGTAATCTTATGAGTTGTAATTTTGGTCTAACTATTCCAATAAAATAGCACACGTAACTGGTAGACTCCAATTTACAAGTTATTCAGTACATAAATTTACTTGTTCTGACTTCAAGTCAATCAATTTTTTATGGTTGATAGTCATGCAACTTTGGGTCTTTACAAGAAACTCGTAAACCGAGCACCGAAATCTTTGAACAGGTATTTTTTACTAAGACACAATTTAATTTATTGGTACGCTGAGTTGTTATTTATGTGTAATGTTTATCAACTAAGTTCATTCGATCTGCTTCCATGCAGGTGGGAGATGTGTGGGCAGGTTAAGGTTGTTGTGAAAATTGAAAGTGAAGATGATATGCTTGTTTTACAGGTAAGAGCCATAGGACTAGTGATGGAGTTGGATGCCAACTAAGCTTTAATTGTTTTTCTAAATTTTTATTTATTTTATCTGTTTAGTGAACTTTAATTAATGTCTTTGGTTAGTGGCTCTTTAGTCATTTTGCTTCTTAGGGCTTTTCATTGTTTTCTTGCTGTTTAAACCTTTGTAAAACCTTAGTTGTTTTTTGGTTGTTGTACGAATTAAATGACAAGACTGTTTGAATTTTCCAATTGTTTCAGTACAATCTTGGTATTCAATTTTGAATCAACGAGTTTGTTGATCAAGATCAGTTATTCGGTATTTTGCTGCGAATCAACAAATAATTAATTCTTAAATTCTTGGTATTCTTTGTGAATCAACATGTTTTCACGTTCGTTCTTGTGTTTGTCCATTATTTTACACTTCCTCCTGTGTCAACTAGATTCAATTTGAAATTATCGTAGCAGTTTATTAGATAAATCATGTGTTTGTGTACTTCACATGGTGTAATGTGATACTTATGCCATTTATTCTGTTGGACAATAGCTCACAGCGCTTTTGAGAAAGACTTGAAAAAACTTACCAAATATTCCAAATATTCTTCTACACTCAGGATGCATGGACTAGATAAACACCGTCGTGCTTGAGCATTTTAATTGAGTAGAAATTATTGCTTGTGTACGTGGTTTTTACCCCAATATATGAGAAAAAATTGTAATCTTAGCAAGCCGAAACAGGTTATAGGATTTAACTGGTGTAAGATATCAGTTTCTCCGAGGAGCTCAAGATGCTGTTGAATAAAGGGCCGTTGACAATGACATAGTAAGGCACTGTAAATTGTTACCATGACTTGTATCATTTGATGATGCCGCGACTTGATAATTTTCGTGCAATTTGAAGGAAGTAAAGGGTTAATCAACTGAACTTATATTTAGAGTTCTCCTCACTGCTATTGGATGACTTATCAAGGAATCCTTTGACTTCTTGGAAATTGTTTGTCATCATACTGTTGCCCGACTGCTGGTGCACTTTGTCAAGAAGGGGAAGGATTTGTTTTGTTTTGATAATTTAAACTCGTTTTAGGCATGGGTTGGCTTAGCTCATGCATGTGGTATGACTTATCAGTTGAGGTCATCTATTCAAAGGTGAATGGATGAAGGTAATCTATATGTGCAATGGGGTCGTGGAATAGCATCGTATTGGAATATAACTTGGTCTCACAAGCAGAAACTTATTATAGGGCCATCATAAAGTATTTTAGGCTTATCTTTTGTGTTTTGCTACAACATAGAAGTTTATCATGCATGAACTTTATTCTTTTATTTCTGCTGTATTGTAATTTCTTTTTATTTGTACAGGCAAAGGCAAAATCACTGAACTTACAAACACATATTACTATTGATGCTGGGAGAACACAGATCGCTCCAAGTGAGTTTTAAAGTTATTTATGTTTGTTATGACTTGGTTTTATGAAATGGAAAGAACACCATCTTGTAAATCAATGTAAAATTTATTTGTGGCGAAGTGGATGTAGTGGGAAAACTCAGTTTGTGGGTGCTCAAATTCACCATAAGTATATTATTTCTAACAAAGTTTCTCTATCATCTGAATTGTATAAGCTGGTGGATGTAGTTGGAAAAATCTCACTTAATGCGTGTTCAAATTTACTATAGACATATTATTTCTAAAGAAGGTTCATTATTATTGAACTCCCATAGGCGTAGCATTTCTAAAGAAATTCCTTTTTATCTTTGTTTAAAACATTTTTAAACACGAGAAATTGGATGGCAGTGGATTTTGGCCAATGTTGCAGCAAGAAAAGATGAAAGTGGTGCTTTGTCCATTGGCATACAAAGCTCAGGGTAGATTCTATTGGTGATGTGTGCAAGCAATAGAACTAGCGAGAAAGGATAAAGAATTGAAATTAAAAGTGATATTTGTTTTTCTTTTCATACCAGACTAATTGTTCCTTATTGGGCTTCATCACTAAAGCTTAACGGTTTAATACATCCAAAGTTCGGAGTAAAGGGACTACTTTTGCTTAATATCTCTTGCATTTGCCACATAAACACACTGTCATCATATTTAAGGAAACAAAAGGAGTGTTATTCTCACTCGTCAAATAAAAAATATAATTTTTGTGCCACAATTGCTTTGTGGCTCATTGTTGTTGCATAATGCTAATACGTACTTTTGATTATGTCAATGTCATTTTAAAGGGCTATGTAAAATTTATATGCTGCGAAATGAAAAAGTAATTTGTTGTCTAGTGGCCCTGTGTACTTATTTGACTGTTCTAAAAACCTATTGCACCCTTAGACGTGTGTGTTTACCCCCCTTTTACTTTCTTTTACATTTTTTGGATTTGTATTTCATCGTGCAGTTGTATTCTTATATTTTTTCAATCTCATCTACCGATTAAATGAACTACCTGAAGTAATTATATTGGATCATCATGAATTATTCTAGATTCTTTTCTTTAGTGGGTGACAATTCATTTCCTTGATTCCTCTTTTCCAGATTCAAGAACAGTGATGGCAGTATTAGGTAAGTTTCTTACTCCAATGCCTGCCTATACATGATGTCAAAACTTTGTTCTGAACATTGACAACAATCAACAAATGTGACTACGTCCGAATTATAGGCAATTTCTGCTCTTTTCAGACCCACAAATCCTTTTCTTCTACTACCTCCTAGTATGCAAGTCACCGAATCATTTATTTGTTTATTCCATTCTTATGCAGGACCCGCAGATATGGTCGACAATGTGACTGGTGGATTGAAGCTTTTATAGTGGAAGTTTTGCAATTCTTTGGCCTAAAACGGTGGAAAGTTACAGCTCCTAAAGGGGAACGAGGATTAATTGATTTTGGACATTGATTGTATTGTTGCTGATGATGATGATGATGATGATGATGACGAAAATTTCAAGTGATGGATCAATTCTTAACCATGAATTGACAATGTTTACTCATTGAATGATTTCAAATATTTTATCATCCGAGCTTTTTTACCTTCAGTCTTCGGCCGAACATATAATAGATTACTTTCAAATCGTTATTTTAAACAACAAGTTTCGCTTTCAAAATGTTCTCAGGTCGATTAAATCAGCAATTCCGTCTTTTATAATAGCTAAGATTGTTGTGCACGGCCGCTTTAATGTTGCCAAGAAGCTTTATTTTATTTGCATTTTGCTTTTTTGCACGGGAACTGTGCTGTAGCACTTGCTTCATTAACAAATTGATAAATGGTGAAAATAGGAATACTTTTAAGGACCAAATAAATTTTGCACAGATTTCAATTGTGAAACTAAATCATTAGGAATTGGTAAAAAATTATAATTTTGAGCTAAAGAGAAAAAGAAATATTTGAAACAAAAAGATCCGACCTGCCGGATTCGAACCAGCGACCTAAGGATAATCTGTTATAAACCAACTACAGTCCTCCGCTCTACCAACTGAGCTAAGGTCGGTTGATGTTACTAAACTCTTATTTTTCATTTTCACCTCTCTATTAGTTAAACCAACCAAGGACCAGCTTATTTATTTATTTATTTTTGTAAATTTTATCCGAACTTCTAGTGCATGTTTGAGAAGTTATTAAAAGTTGTGTGTCATGTGAAATGTGTGAATAACAAGTAAGGAATACTTGTTAATACTACGATATGTATAATAAAAAGTATATTTAACCATATTAAATTAGAATTTAATCACTTCCCAAAAATGCACTAGGCAAAATCTTAATAAACTAATAAACATCAATTTAATTTCAAACTCCACCATTTTATCACATCATGTCACACATTTGTCCCTCGAACTGATGGAATTGCTTAGTTGATAGTCGTAACAAAATAGATCTTCTATTTAACGTTACACCACGAAAATACAATAAAGCTTATATTAAAATGTTAAAATGTTTGTGGAAAACTGTTCACTTGAGACAGTTTCCACAAACTGGTCCTTGCATTGGCCTCGCAATGGCTTATCCCAATGAGGAGGCCGCACTTCTAACCTCTCGTTTCTTCGTTCCCAGCTCTAATCTTCCTTTATTTACTTTGGCAGGTAAATCTCAGTTTAGATGTTTTCCATCTGATTCATTCAAAAAAAATAAAAAATCATAAAACTCCTGAAATATGGTACAGTTAGGCAACCGCGATGAAGTTACAAACTAATAGCATTTCACAGAAGTTAAAACTGATTCAGCGAAGCATTAATTTATGGGGAATTTTAGAGGTGCTGATGTGATTTATGTGATGAGTGAACAAATGGAAACATCTCTTCTCCTTCATTTATGTATGATTTCTAGTTCACTATGGAACTGCTGGGAGTACTCGGTGCTAATGATTCCCTCTACACTGGAGATGATAGTGTCCCACTTGACATAGCATTTACTGGTTCTTGGAAATGGAAGGTTGCATGTACCAAGTCCACGTATATGGAGTTACTAAGATACTATGTTGAAAAGGAATTTCAATAGCCTGATGGGCATCTACGGGAACTCGATTTTGGCGCCTACAATGCTCTCAGTGTTGCAATTGAATTCATCGGTTTAGTCGGGCAGTAGCCAAATCTCAGGCACCACAGTTGATGTTAAAAGAAATTTTTGGGGGCATCTTGGAGAATGGAAGTTGTTGAGAACTCGTGGAAGCAAGCAAAGGCACATCTAATCAGTCGCATATACAAAACATTGTACCAATTGATATCTGCTCTGTATGCAGAATTTATTTCCTGATTTTCTTTTGATGTAATTTCGTTATCTATAAAGAAATCAGACATTTAAAACCAGACAAATCACTTCAACATTAAACGAAAGTATTTCTACTTCCAGCACAAATGCAGAGGCAACAAATTCAAACATCTTATACACGCAGTGACAACCAACAACTTATTCATAACCCTTTTGTAACTAGACAAAAGTCTGATGACCAGCAATCCACACAACAGTCAACAGTCAAACCATACGCGAAAATAATTAGCTAGGATTTGAGGTAGAACTATCCAAACAATTTATCATATATATACAGATGATTAGGTGATCAATCTTTAAAGGACTAAGCCCCGAGGAGAAGAGGGTTTGGTATCACCTGTAGAGGCTTTCCGGGATTCAGAGCTACGAACATGGGCATAACCTTCAGCAGTGGTCTTTCCATGTTCTTCCTCGATCACTTTTTCCTTTGTCTTCTGCCCCACTTCTCCAGCAGCTTTGGTGACCCTATTGTAAGCACCAGTTACCCATGAAACCCCTGTAAAAATATGTCGGTTCTTCATGATGGTTGATCCAGCATTGCTAACTGTCTGCTCAGCAGCTGTAAAAGCTGATTTTGTCTTCTCAGAAACATGAAACTTCTGGTCCATTTCCTTCACTTTATCATTTACCATGGTTGCCCCCATGCCGATTTTCTCGCTCAATCCAATCTTTTGGTCCAAAGAAGCTACTTTAGCTGAAGCCGTGGAAGTGAACCTGTGCTTCTCATCCAAAGCCTTGGCCTTGCTAAGCGTATCCTTCCCCAAGATAAAGCCCTTAGCCAGCATGCTGCTGACAACATCTTCCGCCTTTTGAACAGCAGATCCAGTGTTACTTACATTCTTGTTTTCTGCAGCCTGAATACAAAACAGTCCAGCTAAATGAGAAAAGTACATCTGGTGCATGAAAATTAAATAACACGTCAAGAGAACATGCACCAACAGATGCGATAGCTTGAGGTGGAAGTATATAATCTGGTGCGAGGGCTATGTCAACTGGTTGATCAACAATGGTAGCTCCCTGAAAAATCAAATGCATGGAATCTTCAAAACTGAGAGAATAAGAAATTCGTAACAAGGGAAGTTTTTTCACCGTTTCTTGTAAAGTTCAAGCACACCACAAAAATAAGAGAAAACAATCACCACTTAACTAAAAAACATGAACTATGCCATATTGCAATTCAATAGAATAAAATTAACAAGCTTACTGAGTTAACTGACCAGATCAATAATTTTGTGAGTTGCAACCAAATGATGTTACTAACAAACACTACTTTTCTATTCAGTAATACAGATTAAAGACAAGTCATATGAACAATAATCATCTCAATCATAAGACCAAGAAATGCGCAGAGTATAAGGAGGATTCAGATATTTTGGAGCAAACTTCTTCTGAAACATCGATCAGTATCATAAACCATTTCGAGGGATAAGAATCCTTCAATTATGACCGATAATCAACTTCATTATTAAATAATTTTAGCTACAGAAACACAAAACTGAGATGTAAAACACAACCAACCAGATATCCATACAAGAACAATGGAACCTTATTTTAAGTTTAGCAATAAAGCATTTGTTGAATAAATTAGTGCATGAATTATATTCCGTTAACTACAAAATATAGAATAGAATTTCGACTTACCGAAATTAAGATACGCGTACAAAATATCGACGTACTAAAATGTAGAAATTAGAAGGAGATTAAATGAAGTGAGGTATGCGAATACAAATCTCCTTACGACAGATTTTGCCCCCTACATTGATGCTAATAGGATAAAACAGACGCATGTCTTCCAAGATACAATGCTTTTTTCAAAATTAATATAACACAATATTAATTTTGCCGGATGAATCAATGCTTGACTATACTCTTCTGGAACGAAAGATATCGAATACGAAACTCAAAAATAATTCGGATATTTTTTTTGAAATAATTTTGAGAAGAAAGAATTAGAAATCAATTACATGGAATTAATTTGGAGTGAAGAAAATGGAATTAGGAGGGTCCGATTTATAGATTTTCATATATCTCTTCGAATGGTTGTATCTTTTGGCATAACTTAATTTTAACGATTAGAACGCACCATTTCATATTTAATGGTGTAGATTGCATCTTTTCAAAAAGGTCATACCCATTCCGAAACAACATGACTCATTGGTATGCACCATTTACTATTGAAAAGTCGTGTCTAGTAATCACACACATTGGAGATTTTTCAAATTCACACATTTAAATCATTGTATTAAACCATTAATTCCAATACTAATACCGGTTTGGACTCACCTCATATAAAACCTGAAGCTAATACTGAATTTCCTTTAACATAGTAAGGCACAAAGACAAATGAATCAGTGAATTGCAAAGCAAAGTTACCGATAAAAGAACTGCAGTCTCTGCACCATCAGGATCCTTGAAAGTTACAAATGCAGTTTGAGATCGCTCATTCTCACTAAAAATCAATTGAAGATGAAATGAAGTGATGCTTAGGGAAAAAATGGGTTAAATATAGATGCTCAGCGAAGGGAAAACAATAAAATACTAGAAACAAATACAAAGGCAAAAGAACTTGAAATATTCAAAAGTTAACCTCTTTATTTCAATATATTCAATCTCCCCGGAAAAGGAAAAGAACTCCTTGATGTCTCGTTCAGCAGCACCTAACGAGAGATTGCTCACTTTCACTGTTTTGATCTGCCATGCAAAGAAAACAAAAGGATGAGAGAGACAAGGTATGAGACATGGTAGGTTTCATGCATAATATCATAACCTCAAATACTGCTAAACAGCGAATTGTAAGTATCATAACAGGTAGACCAAAAATATTTTTGTATATACTCTTTTTTGGCATGCGTTAGTTGAAAGGGTCGTCTCTCAGTGTCCACTTAAGTCTAGATTAGTGAATGACAGATTTTTTTTAATCTTTTCGATGGGGTTGGAGGAGGAGTATACAGTGTGAGACAATTTCAATATTTTGTCAACTAAATTTTGAATGTACTTTTATTTGATTTTTAAGTACAACGCCTTTAATTCAAGGAAACAAACAGAGGATTGAAGTTCCTCTAGGCCTATAGACAATCAGGATGATACAAAACTTCAAAGCAAAATAAGGAGATTTTAAGCACTCTCAAATATGCTGAGTCCAGGTAAAAAATTCAGTCTCAAAGTTATAATGCTAAAATCAATGACGCAAAGCATTCAGTCTTTTCAATGAGTTCAACATTCTACTATGACCATTAAAGTTGCATCGAAATGTCTACTCAGCTTGCTGCAATACAATGAATTGCCCAATATACACTTTTCTGGGGATGTGCCTTTTTTTGGGTGCAACATGCTACCAAATAAAGATCATGATCTTCAACTCATGCTAACATAACTTCATTTAACAATATTATTGATCGGATCATGGATTTCTGGGAGGAAGGGAGAAGAAAAAGAACGAAACTGCAATTTTATTAAATATGTCAGAGGTACCTATTGCAAAATTATTCCCGTGTGTTGGAATAGTTGTAGCGAAACGAATAAACTCTAAAAGATTCATCAACTTATTCCAATTAGTTTGATAACTTGATAATAATCCTAAACAAAGTTTTTCCCATAAGCCAACGAAATTTAATAAGCACTAAATAAAATTCTGAATTAATGAATCGGGTCAAAGAATAAGAACGCGCTGTAACATGAATATGAATTACACAGTTGTATTTGAATCAGAGATGAATATCCATTACTAACCGACATCGTTATACGAACAGCAAATCAATCAGAGGCTATCGGATTGGATTAGCAAAGATGGAGGAAATTGATAGACAAAGAAATGTTTCTATTTGTATGCATTATTAGCGAAAGAGGGTTTCGAAAAGTTTTTAAAGATTTTTTCCTAGTGCAGTGAGCGAATACGATTTTTAATAAGATGCTTGTGCGACTTTAGTTGAAAATTGGAGGGAACAGGACAGGAAAGAGATCGCTGTCCCGGATAAGGGGTATGCATCTATTTTTCACTTTCTTTCTGCAAAGAAACTTCACAATTTATTTTTTATATAAGAAATGGAAGAAGATGGTAGAAATGAATTAAATTTGTGCATCATTTGAGCTCGGGAGAATTTATGGCTGCTCCAAACACCAATAGTCAATGTAACTACCTGAATCCCAATTTCCCCACTGTCAACAATGACCGATACTTTGCAAACCATCCGATAATCACAATGATCGACCATTGCTCCAGCACCGAGCACCTCAAACAAATCCATGCGAGAATGCTCCGAACTGGCCTCTTTTTTGATCCTTACTCGGCCAGCAAACTCATTCAAGCATCTGCTTTGTCTCAATTCTCCAGCATTCAGTATGCCCGCAAAGTGTTTGATCAAATTCCCGACCCAAATCTTTACTCCTGGAACGCCCTTATTCGTGCGTACTCTTCGAGTCCCGTTCCCATTCATAGTTTCTTGATGTTCATTCGACTAACTTATGAGGGTAGTGAGAGTCCCAATAAGTTCACTTACCCTTTTGTGATCAAAGCCTTGGCCGAGCTCTCGGATTTGCAGATTGGAAAGGGACTTCATGGAATGGTGGTTAAATCGGGGTTTAATTCCGATTTGTTTGTACTTAATTCTTTGATTCATTTCTATGTTGAATGTGGTTGTTTGAAAATGGCATACCAAGTTTTCTTGAGTATTTCGAAAAGGGATGTTGTTTCTTGGAACTCCATGATCAATGGTTTTGCTCAAAGGGACTGTGCTGATGAGGCGTTAGATTTGTTCCAAGCAATGGAGGGGGAAGATGTGAAACCGAATGATATAACCATGGTGGGGGTTTTGTCAGCTTGTGGGAAAAAATTGGATTTGGAGTTTGGAAGGTGGGCGCATTCTTATATAGAGAAGAATGGTATAACAATGAGTTTGACTTTGAGTAACGCGGTTGTTGATATGTATACCAAGTGTGGGAGTATCGAAGAAGCTATGAGATTTTTTGACAAAATGGAGGAGAAGGATATCATTTCGTGGACAACTATGCTTGCTGGGTATGCGAGGTTGGGGGATTTTGATGCAGCTAGAAGTCTTCTTGCTGCAATGCCTTGTCAGGATATTGCTCCATGGAATGCTCTTATCTCGGCTTATGAACAAAATGGCAATCCTAAGGAGGCTTTAGCCATTTTTAATGAGTTGCAGCTTAGCAAGAAGGCTAAACCTGATGAAGTCACCCTTGTCAGTACCCTATCAGCCTGTGCTCAATTAGGGGCTATGGATTTGGGTGGGTGGATCCATGTGTACATAAAAAAAGAGGGAGTAAGGTTAAACTGTCATCTCATAACCGCACTGATTGATATGTATTCTAAGTGTGGGGATTTGGAGAAGGCACTTGATGTATTTCACTCAGTTGACAAGAGAGATGTATTTGTATGGAGTGCTATGATTGCTGGTTTGGCAATGCATGGTTTTGGTGGGGATGCAGTAGAATTGTTCTTGAAGATGCAAGAGGCTAATGTGGAGCCTAATTCTGTAACTTTTACCAATTTATTGTCTGCCTGCAGTCACTCGGGACTAGTTGAGGAAGGTAGAGACTTTTTCCGCCAAATGGAGCTAGTTTATAATATCGTGCCTGTTGAGAAGCACTATGCTTGCATGGTTGATATTTTTGGTCGAGCAGGTCTATTGGAGGAAGCCATGGAGTTTATCAAGAACATGCCTATAACCCCGGCTGCTTCTGTCTGGGGGACTCTGCTTGGGGCATGTAGACTTCATGGGAATGTTGACCTAGCTGAACATGCATGTGCTCGTTTAATTGAATTAGAACCTCAAAATCACGGAGCTTATGTGTCGTTGTCTAATATCTATGCCAAATCAGGAAAATGGGACAATGTTTCAGAGTTGAGGAAGGTAATGAGAGAGAGTGGTCTGAAGAAAGAACCAGGTTGTAGCTCGATTGAGGTTGATGGTATTGTTCATGAGTTTCTAGTCGGAGACAATTCTCACCCTCTATCCAAGAAAATATACTCAAAGTTGGAGGAAATTGCTGCTGGATTAAAATCAGTGGGTTATGTACCAAATAAGTCACAACTACTGCAACTTGTTGAAGAAGAAGAGATACAGGAACATGCATTACATCTTCACAGTGAAAGGCTAGCTATTGCCTTTGGACTTCTTACTATGAGTCCATCTCAACCTATTCGGGTTGTGAAGAATCTTCGTGTTTGTGGAGACTGCCACTCTGTTGCTAAGCTCGTATCTAAACTTTATAATAGGGAAATAATTGTACGAGATCGGTACAGATTTCATCATTTCAAAGGAGGATATTGCTCTTGTAAGGATTATTGGTGAATACTGTACTCAGATTCGCACCTAAAATTATATTCATTCTCGCATGGACTTAACCTTAGAACTTGAAATCATTGTAGCCAAGGACTTTTGGTTTAGATGTTCTTCAACTAACGGCACTGTGTAAAGAACATTTACACATAATAGGCAAGAGAATTATAGAGGTCAAGATGCCAAATTTCAGCCAGCCCACCGTTCAAGATGTCTAAGCAAGTGTAGGTAATTGCTGTAACATTTGCACAATATCACGTGTTGCACAGAGTAGAACTTAGAAGTACAGTTCACAAACTTCATACAGAGGTCTCCATACATTATTTTCAAAAAAGTGGCAAAAGTCGAGATGGATAGCAGTCTAAAAACTTCCCAATGTAATAGAACCACAATTGAGTAGAGGCTGGTATTCCACGTCGACCAGGCAAAAACCAAAATTCAACATTCGGTATCATTTTGCCAAAAATTCACCACAAAATTCAGCAGCAATCGAAGCAAAATATAATATTGTAATCATCACATATATGATATATGCAGAGAAATCAAGCTTATCCAAGAAGTCCAAAACCTTGCCGAGGAGAGAGACTATGTTTGGCAAAGTTTTCAAGTGGTCATATGTCATTTTAACCATTCTTTAGGACTTTATTCCTTGGAACCAATGTTGTCAAAACCAAGTCGAACCGAAAAACCCAAGAACCAATCTTCAAACAAATTTCATTATGACTAAAAACCACTTGAATTAAAAACCAGGAATAAACCCGACTACAATAGGGTCCAATCGTAAAACTAGTTGACTCGGAACCTGTTAACTTATGTTTTATTTATTTTTTTCAAAAAAAAAGAGAAAATTTCGTATCTGCATCATTACGAAATAAAAATTTAGATAATACTAAATTACATTTATAATCCAAAAAATACTATCAGGATTGATGAATAATTTAAGAAATACTACCTACCAAATTTAGATTTCAAACAATGGTGTAACTGACATTTTTCCAAATCATCCTAACATTAAGTCTATCAATTAATTACTCTCCAAAATCAATACAAAATTTATAACATAATTTATAATGGAATCTTCCAAATTACAAGGAAATGTTGCTAGAATTAATATGTGATTTAAATTTATATAATTCAATTTGATTTTTAGATTTTCCGACTCCAATTTGTCGTATGAAGTAGGGTTTCGTGATTCATACACGATATTATCAATTTGTGTTGATTTGAATGAAATATACGATGACATGTATGTAGCTGATATTAAAATTGTGATTGGATTTTCTTAGGGTCCTTTGTCCGACTGTGCATGTGTAATTTAAAAAATAATTAGGACCTAAATATTTCCATATTCTGACTTTGGATATTCATTGTGTTGCCCTAATTTAAAATTACATGCTGTTGATTTTGTGTTGTAAATATGATCTCACAATTAGTTGAATACTGGCTAATTGTAGCAAGGGATGTATTTGGTGGAGTAAAATCAGCCCATAATTAATTATCATGAATGAGTTAAGTGATATTCCCCTTTCTTGTTTTTACTACAATTTTAAAGTGTTTTTGGAAAAAAAAAATTATTACAATAGTAGAATTTGAAATTTTATTAAATTGTGGGGAAGAATTCACAAATCAAATCTTAAGTTTCCCAAATGCAAAATTCAGGTTTTAAGTTTAAAAAATGCAAAACTCAAGTATTTAGTTAATTAATTAAAAATAATTATTATTTAAATATAATAAATTCACAATTATACAATTAACGGTCACATGTACATAATTATAGGTCACGACTTATTTATTGGTCACATATTATTAAATTAATTGGTCACATATTATTTCGATGTCACAAATCAAAAATTTTATACGTCAGTTTATTTCATTGGCCACAGATCAAAAAAATTATAGTTCACAATTTATCTATCGATTGGCTTCAAAATCAAAATCTTTGTTCTAAAATCTGGGCAAGGTACAATATGATATTCTGCTTAAATGCCTATTCAGAAAACATTTTCTTTTCAAAGATTGTTATTTTAATTTATCATTGTAATTCTTTTGACTCTGTGAAGACTCTGTTTAAGCCCCTGCTTTAATATATGAATGTTTTAAGCACGGGGATTCTAGCTATTGTTTCATGTCTTTGATAGTTTTAATTGAATCTTCATTAACTTAGTCAGATTGAGATTCCATCTCTAATTGACTATTTTCTTCTCATTTATCTTCATTTTGTATATAATTTTGAGAAGTTTATATGATTTTGATGAAGTTTGAAGCACGAGTGGAAAGGCAGATATTTTAAGCCACCAAACTTCATGCTAAGTGTAATATGACTAATCAATTTGATTTTATTTCATCAGACAACCCAACTTTATACTTAGTTTTAGTTAAGCCACCCGATAATTTTATTTAACATAATCAAATTGGATAGCTTTATTTAACATAATCAAATTAATATCAAACCCATACAAATTGGATAACTTTATTTAACATAATCCAAATCTTTAGTAAATCGCCACGTAATCATCATATAAAATTGCCGAACTTATTACCACTCCAAACAAGTGAAACAAAATCTAACTTCTTTAAAACTAGACATATGATGGCCATATGGCGATTTAAGATATATTTAAGCAGTTTCCATTGTGGTGGCTGAGATTATGCAACTATAAATGAAATGGTTTAGACCAACTTGCAACCCAAAAAATAGATTTGGGACTAATCATGCAATTTCCCTTATAGATAACTTATACGTGCAAGACAGCAATCAAGCCATTTGCCTACACTGCTCACTTGACCATGTTCAAAAACAAAGAAGATCCAAAATCATAAAATGTACAAACAGGAAATCCTAAACAAATAAAGTTGAACACTTATCTTCTAAAAGCCTGTCATCAATAATTAATACTTAATGAAATGCAAGTAATTGATGCAAACAAGAATGTGGTCCTGATCTCCGATGCAAACAAGAATATGGTCCTCAACTCGGAAAATAAAGATCTCTGCGCGAAAAATAAAATATGTCCAAGCTTTTAGAAGCTAAAAAGCATGGACGAGGGTTCCGACTTCCGATACTATCTATTAAATTAGAATCTTTAACTAGAAGTAAAAATTTCTACTTGGTGGAGCCATTGGCTAATCAGGTAGATGGGTTAAGCTCGTCCCATGCTTCAATCCAAGTCACCATTGCATCTGCAAGCTTGTTGAAGTAATCATCCACCTTCCCAAGCTTCGCCTTGACTTGCTTTGCAAGTTCAAGATAACATGTTTGAACAGTGGTGCTGTCTTTTGGAAGGGTTACGGATTGGAAAAAGGGGATTAGCTCCTCTTGCCAGTAGATACCTTTGTATTCCTTCTTAAGATTCACGAACGGATTGCTAGCTTTGCTGTGCCAAATGTAAGGAAGACCTGTCTTGATTCCTAATCCCAAGTGGTCGCAGATCACCTATGCAATGGGAAGGACAAAAAGAAAAGAAGCGTTTAAGAAACAAGTTCAGCCAAAACAAGTAGGACATCTTAGGTACGGTTACTGTATAAACTCAAGATATGAAACTGTGTTCATGCTCATGCATAATAAAGCAAACTGATGTGAAAATGTTAGTTCACAGTTCAAAATCATGGATCCCAATAAAAAGCGGAGCATGACGAAAAAGTGTGCAGATTCTACATGAATTTGTACACAAGAATTTGCACAGTTTGAATGTAAAAATATGGCATCTTTGTAAATAACAATACCTTGGTGCACCAGCCAGCCCACATGTCATCATAGCGTCCAATTGGCTGGCCATCACCCATGAGTCCAAAGTACATTGCTGGGCCAATCAATTCACGGTTAAAACCCAGATTCATGCCGCACATTGGGAACAGGGTTCCTTTTGGTATCGTCATCACTGCGTCCACATACCTGTATAGGAAAACATATAATATAAGTATCTAATAGTCTCAAAGGATCTACATCAACCAAAGACTTGAGAAAAAATGATTTCAATTTCACACCTAGTGTTCCTCTCACGAGGCTTGACAAGCTGTGTCGGTGCATCATAATCCGGGATGTTAAGCCAAAGCCCATGTGACACTGCAGTTGGTACACCTTCACGAAGACTGAATGGGTATCCACGGACAAAATCTGCGCCATCTCGGTAGGGATCATAAAGAGTGTTGAAGAAGAATGGCGTTGATGGGCTCAAAAGGTTCTTGATGTGCTGCTCAAGTGCATTAATTTCCTTGCCGGTTGGATCTTTAGCAACCTGTGTATCAATAAATGTATAAATGAAAATTTCAAAACTTCTCCGGTCCCCATCTTAAAACTAGGCAGGTAGAACATAAAGCACCTGAATGATACAAGTACTTTGGGGTGGGGGGTTTAATCATATAAAAAAATTTCTAACATATATCCTTTATGAAAATATACACCTATTTTCTCATGCTACAAAATTTTAATCTTAATCATGCATATTGCATATCAAGATGAAAACAACCAAGGCCGAGCATAAAAAAAATTCACATAATTCGCTCCACCTTTAGCAGAATTGAGCCACATTTGGAGCTAATGCTTAATGATTCATTGACTTAAGCCACAGATCAAAATCTAATCTTTTAGCCAACACTAAAAAAACTGAAGATTATGATAAACGACAGACCCATCATTGCAAAACCAAAATCATTCAGAAAATATCATATATAATCCACAACATATTATAGATCAAAATACAATCTTTTACACATAAAAACAAAATCCAGTGTTCGATAATAAAATTCAACAGATCAAGACCAAATCTTAAAACCCAAAAAATAAAAACAAATAAAAAAAAAATCAAAACTAAAAATGCTAAAACTGGGTTTTGGATCTTACAAAGCAATCATCATCAATGGTGAAGATATACTTCTTCTTTGACACCATGTAGCCAAAGCATCGGCAGGCCGAATCCTTAAACGAAATACACGAAGCCTTAGGACCCAGAATCTTGTTTATATCATTTCGATTGTAGAGTTCATAATCAAAACCCTCTGGGACATTGATTTTTTTTGATGGATCTCCATCTTGAACAATGATCAAATGGTATGGTTGGAAAAAAGGTCTCCACATTTCGAGAAAATCCAAGTTTCTGATGGTCGGAATCACTATATCTAACTCATCTTTCAGCAATGGGGTCGAAGGCTCAATTGCTGCCATTGTTTGGATTTCGACAAGAACGAGAATGAGAAGGGGGATTGAGATCTGAGAGTGTTAGGGCAGAGGTATAAAAGAGGAGAATTTGTAACTGAAGATGGGTGTTCACTGGTACGGCACGTGATAGGACTGTTGGATGAAGAATTCAAAGTTCAAACGTTTCAATTGGGTAAGAAAAAAACAGAGGAGAATTTGTAACTGAAGATGGGTGTTCACTGGTACGGCACGTGATAGGACAGTTGAATGAAGAATTCAAAGTTCAAACGTTTCAATTGGGTAAGAAATAAACAGTCGATTTTTAGTGTAGTAGTCCAATTAGTTAGGCATTTTGACTACACCACATCGGGTCATTATTTGTCGACCTATTTGTCTTTATCAAGATAGAATTAGAGTTGTTGCTGGCCTATCGATTCATCAATAACTTGTAATCGCGTTAAAGCGGGACGAGTTGAGTCAAATTTAGAGTCATGAGCACATGGACTTCACTCATAAACACTTATGATCGATTTTTTCTTCTATGAATGGAAGAAACCTTGAAAAGAAATTATATTGGATAATAAAATAAATTTAAAAACTCGAAGAGCACTAGATGGTCCAACTTGCTAGTGGGTCAAATTGAGACTTTGTGGTCATGGGCCGAGCCATTTGACATTGCTAAATAAGATTATTTCAAGGGAAGAGTTCACAAATCATACATTAAGTTTCACAATTGCAAAAATCTAGTATTAAGTTTAAAAAATGTAAAACTCAGGTATTTAGTTAATTAATTAAAAATAATTATTATTTAAATATGATAAATTCATAATTATAAATTAATAGTCACGTGTACATAATTATATGTCACAACTTATTTATTGGTCACGTATTATCAAATTAATTGATTACATATTATTTCAAGGATACAAATAAATTTTTTTACAAGTCACAGTTTACTTCATTAATCACAGATTATCTATCGGTCACATATTTTCAAATTTCTTAAACACGAATTATTTTTTATTCAAAAATTGTCGAATTTTAATGTCCCAGTTTAATAATTAATCACAATGATTTACATAGTTGATCACATACACCAAACATCCCATCCCCGATCTCGATCGATCACTAATACTTGGTCACAAACACTTCCACCACTGCCACCGCCGCTACAACACCACTCCCAACAAAGCTGCCACCATTAGATCCAATACACTGTCAAGAAAAATCATCAGAACCACCACTGCCATCGCCATCACAGTCACCACCACACATCGTCGCCACCATCTTTGCAACACCACCATCACCACACCGCACCAGCAACACCACCGCACATACCACCACAAACAAATAATACCAGCCCATCATTAGACTCACCACTACCACTTGTATCCTATCTAGATCTATCGCGCCACCACCACCATCGTCGACTGCACCATCGACACCTCCACCTGCACAACCTCACCAACATAACCAACGTTTTCACCGCCAACACGACGACCACCAGAAACCATCACAGCCACCATGAACACAACCACAGCTAGAAACCCCCCACTAAACACACCTGACAATACACCACCCGCACAACCTCACCAAAACTGCCGTCAAATCCGCCATAGCCACCGACAAAAATCACTTAAAACCCCCCAACAACACCAAAACACCACCACAACAACACCACAACACTTCCAACACCCGTGCTCTACCATGTTATTGTACACTGCATTGCTCTCTCCCTAAAACCCTCATTTAACTGAAAAACCACCACAGCAAACATCAGCCATACAACCACCACAACCATTCGATAAATCAAACTCGAAAACTAAAAAAAGGAAATAACAAATCTGCGCCGATATGGATCAACCATTGTCATATTAAGAACAACATCGATGGGTACGCCGTCGTCATCGTCGTTGCGTATCAAATTGCATTAGAAAGGAGAAGATAGAGAAATAGCTGAGGAGATAGCAGGTCGCCGACGACGTGGTCTATGAGGGAGATGGTATAGAGAGGGGAATGGAGGAGCAGTGTAGTCTCCGGCGTGACTATGAGGGAGACGAGTAAGGAAGAAAGGCGTGTCTGTGAGATAGACGGGCGAGGAATGTGTGTCTGTGAAAGATGAGAGAGATAATGATTTAGGGTTAATATAATTAATAATTTAATTAATACCTGATTTTTTATTAAATAAATTTCAAATCCGATTTTTTAATTTGAAAACTTAAATGCTAAATATAATTTCCTCTAAATTTTGTGTAAGGGGCGTAATTTCCAAATTGTAATTTCATTGGCCCAATAACTAAATAAGGCCCAAAAGGTTGTTTAATTAATTGCACTTTTTTTTATAGTTGCTTTCTACCGTGGAAATTACATGGAGGCACTTTTAAAGATTGCATTTCAAAAATCAGAATTATAATTTTAATAAATAATATTATAAAATTCAAGTAATTATATACCTACATCCCAAACCCTAATATTCATATTCATTTTCACCTTCTCAATCTCTCTTTACTCTACGTCACCGCCACCACCGGTGAAGATGCCAGAGAAAAGAGAGTAGAAATGCACGCCTCGCAAGGCTACCAGAGAGGCTTCTCTCTATTTGTTGCAGATCTAACACCACAAACTTTGACTACCATATCTCTATTTGCTATAGATTTGGTGGCTTTGGGTTAGGGATATTATGGTTAGTGTTGGTGTTGGTGGAGGCACCATGGTGATGGCGATATTGGCATAGTGGTTCTAGGTTGTGCGCCATTTCAGGCTCACTAGAAATTACGTTTGGTTGTTGTTTTTATGTTGGTGCTGGTGGTGTTGAGGGCGTGGAGGTGGTGCTGTGGTTGTGGTGGCTAGTTGGTGGGGGCGCCGTGATGATGGCGACATCGGTGGAGTGATTCCAAGCGGTGCATCTTCTTAGGTGGGTGGCTGTGGCGGCTACATCGACGGAGTGATTTTCCTGGATTTGTTGTGGCGGTGGTAATGGATCGACGATTGAGGTGATTTTTTGTTGGATTGGCAGTGGATCTAGCAATGGCGATGGTGGTTTTGTAGTTGAAAATGGTAATTGTGGTGGTGAGATGGTGATTTTGAAGTTGAAAATAGTAGTTTGGTGGTAGCGGCGGCGACGAGGTACCATTACTTTCAATTGGTGCCATTGTGGATTGGGATTGGGTGAGGTAGATAGTGGGATTACTAGTATTTGTGACCAATTATTGAGATTGTGACCAATAAAAAATGTGATCGATAATCTGTGACAATTAAATAATGTGACCTAAAAACTTTGAATTGTAATTTATAAAATTTGTGATCGATAAATAAATTGTGACTTATAAATTTTATGATTTGTGATCGACGAATAAATTGTGATCCATAAAATTTTTGATTTGTAATTGTGAAATAGTTTGTGGCCTATAAAATTTTTAATTTGTGATCGTAAAATAGTTTGTGACAATAAAATAAGTTGTGACTTATAAAATTTGTGATTTGTGACCTAAGCATAATATGTGACCTATTAATTTGATAAATTTTTTGCCTATAAAATTTTTAATTGTGATCGAGAAATTATTTGTAACCAATTAATTCAATAATTTGTGACCAAATTATATAGAATTGTGACCTTATGTTTAATTTATAAAATATTTTTTTAATTAATTATTTGAGAAATAAAATTTAATAAATATCTGATTTCTGAAATTTTAAATATTTTATCATAGTTTTGGAATGAGTTATAGTTCAACTGTCCAAATCTTTTAAGTTTATGCTGTGATTACTTTGAAAACAATGTGATATTTTTATTTGAAAATTTGTATAAAGCCCCCCCCCCCCCCCCCCCCCCCCCC
>CAIGRB010129170.1:15790-33893 GCA_903798255.1 Fraxinus quadrangulata | reverse complement strand
GTACTCTTCATGTCATCAGCAGAACCAGCCCAATCACTATCAGTAAAGCCTGTCAAAACCAGAGTTTCTGATCTCCTGAAACTGATTCCATAATCCTCTGTTCCTCTAATGTACCTGAGCACTCTTTTTGCAATTTGGAAGTGAATTTCACTTGGATCTTGCCTGAATCTAGATAGCAGGTTAACAGTAAACATTACATCTGGTCTTATGACTGTAAGGTAAAGCAAGCATCCAACCAAGCTCCTATATATATTTTCATCAATTTTCTTTGCACCGTCATTCTTTATCATCTTTGAATTTTGAACTAAAGGAGTGTTAACTGATTTGCAATTCTACATATTAAAATTCTTTAGCATGCCTCTTTTGACAAACAAAAATACCATCCTCTGTTTGATCAATCTTCATTCCAAGGAAGAAATGACTGTCAATCCTACTATACCAACTTGTTGGCGCCTGCTTCAAGCCATATAAGGCTTTTCTTAGTAAATACACCTTATCTTCTTCTCTCTCTTTGGTAAAGCCTTCAGGTTGCTCAATAAAGATCTCCTTATTCAAATGCCCATTCAGGAAGGACAATTTTACATCCAGCTAATATATTTTCCATTTTGATTGAGCAGCCATTGCAAATAACAATGTTATTGTTTCAAGTCTGGAAATAGGAGAAAATGTATCAGTAAAATCAATTCCAAATTGCTGAGCATAGCCTTTTACAACTAGCCTAACTTTGAACTTATTAATTGAGCTATCAGCATTCAACTTTGTCATGAATACCCACTTAACTCCTTTGACATTCTTGTTTCTTGGTATGTCAACAAGCAACCAAGTCTCATTCTTTTCAATTGCCATAAGCTCATCCTTTATGGCTTCTATCCACTTCTTAGAATGTGCTGCAGGTCTAGAATTGCAGAATTACAAGTAGCATAGATATCCTAAAGTGATCTTGTTCTCAACACTTCATTTTCTGAATCTGATTCACCTTCAGGTTCAGCTTCATCTTCCATTTCTTCATCATTACCAGCATCTTCTGTTTGAGAGATCAGTCTGGGAATTCAGACTTATTCACTGCATTTGATTCCCAATTCCATGTAGAACTTTCATCAAATCTGACATCCCTGCAGGAAACAACTTTGCTGGTTTGAGGATTATAAATCCTATAGCCCTTAGCATTATCACAGTATCCAACTAGAACTCCAGCCTTTGCTTTTTGACTTAGATTATCTATTTTGGCATCAGATATGTGCATATAGCACACACTTCCAAATACTCTCAAGTGAAAATATATTTGGCTTAATTCCATACCAAGCCTCATGAGTTAGTTTGTCCAAGGCTTTTGTAGGTAGCCTATTTAATAGATAAATTGAGGTATTCACAGTCTCAGCCCAGAAAACTTTAGGCACATTTTTCTCCAACAATAAACATCTAGCCATCTCTATTGCAGTCATGTTCTTTCTCTCACATACTCCATTTTGCTGAGGTGGGTAGGAAATTGTTAGCTGATGTTTAATTCCCACTTCCTCACAAAATTTATTAAACTAATTGTTGGTATATTCTGTTCCATTATCAGTCCTAATAGCCTTGATTTTACAGTTGCTTTCATTCTCAACAGTGCTCCTAAACTGCTGAAAATCTGCGGGCACTTCTGATTTCATTCTGAGAAATATACTCGACACATTCTAGTGAGATCATCAATGAATAGAATGAAATATCTACTACCATTCAGGGTTGAAGTCTTTATAGGCCCATAGACATAAGAATGAATCAGTTGAAGTCTGGTTTGAGCTCTTCTAGATTGTTTTTGGGGAAAAGTCTGGCTTGCTTTCCTTTTTGGCAGATTTCACACACATAGGTAGCATCACTTATTCTTGGCATATTTTCCACTAACTTATTTTCGTTCAAATGCTTGAGTGAAGTGTAATTAACATGTCCATATTGTTTATGCTACAATTCAGACTCAATCACAGTGCTGGTAAAGACTTGTAAATTCATATTTTTCGATTCCAATGGGAAACTTCTATTCTTCATTTCAACTGTCATCAACTCCATATTGTTTTGGTCCAAAATTGTGCAACTATTATCCTTAAATACTAAGGTATAGCTCTTCTCAATTAATTGGCCAACACTTATCAAATTCTGATCAATATTTGGAACATATAAGACATCAGAAATGAACTTGTTACCCGTTGGAGTCTGAACTGAGACCTTGCCTATGCCTTTCAATGCCACATACTCCCCATTTCCAATATTTACTCTTGATTTGTAGTTATCATTCATCTCCACAAAAGTTTTTACATTTGATGTCATGTGATGAGTGCAGCCACTATCAAGCAACCATGTCTGAACCTTGCTGCAGGCCATGTGATTCAAAGCTGAAAAAAGATGTTCTTCAGCCTGATCTTGAGTAACCTTTGCCTGTTGAAGTTCCTTCTTTTCCTTCTGATTTTTGCATACCTTTTCTACATATCCAAATTGTTTACAAGACCTGCATTGGACTTCAGGTCTGAACTAACACCATTTAGGTGAGTGGCATTTCCTTTTGCAATGTGGACAAGGAGAGTACTTGGCATCATTTCCTGTACCTTTAACTTCCATTTCCTTCTTCTCATTTTGTGGCTTCTTTCCACCAAAATTTGTTTGAGTTCTCTGCTTCTCCTTTGCAAACAGAGCACCCTCAACTTGTTCTTCTTACCTAAACAATCTTCTTGTTCAGTGGCTTGAAGGGCATTTACTAATTCAGCCAGAGAAATGCTAGCCAGATCCCTTGAATCTTCAAGTGAAGAAATCTTGGATTTATACTTTTCTGGTAAGCTAATCAGCACTTTCTCCACTATTCTCTTGTCTGGTAAATCATCTCCAAGTAATCTAATTTGATTTACCACCTTCATTAGCCTATCAGGAAACTCTTTGACTGTTTTAGAATCCTTCATTTTTAGAGTTTCAAATTCCTTCCTGAAGTTCAAAACCTGCATTTGCCTTGTCCTCTCATTGCCTCTGAATTCCTCCTTCAGCCTATCCTACGCTTCCTTTGTTGTTTCACAAGTGATTATTCTTGTGAATATAGCATCTGAGATAGCTAACTGTATGCAAAAAATAGCTTTAAATTTCTTGGCAATCTCCTCACTGTGCTACTTCAGTTGGGCTATAGTAGGATTGACTCTTAAAGGTGGTGGTTCTACTCCAGCTTCAGTGATTTCCCATGGGTCATAGGCCTTTAAATAAGCCTTCATTTTTGCAGACCAGAAGTCGTATTTCTCTCCTATGAATGCTGAAGGTAGAGAAGCTGAAAATCTACTTGAAGTCATATCACTTTCTCACTAAAATCACTCAGCTTTTTGTGAAAGGTTCTTACTGATTTTCTCTCTTGTTTGCTTTCATTTTCTAGGATAATGAAAGAAAAAACAAGTAGCAGAACTTACCGGATTTGCACAAGACTTACCAGTTTTTACACAACTTATCGGATTTGACACAACTTACCAGTTTTCAATGCTTACCGGATTTAGAGGTTCCTTACCGGTTTTGCTTACTTCTTATCGGATTTTGTAAAGACTTACTAGTTACACAAGCTAACCAATTTTTTAACTCTCCAGCACTTAACATTATGTATTACTTATCAGTTTCTTCAGTTTTTTCAGCCTTTTTTAGCCCTTCTAAGATCTGAAAAAGCTCTGATACCACTGATGGATTTTAGAAGACAAAGAGGAGGGAAACTTACTTGAATTTATCCATACAAAATGGTAGTACATGGTTCCATACNACTTGAATTGATCCACACAAAATGGTAGTACACGGTTCCATACATATAGCCATACATTGATACAAAATAAAATGATTTTCTACCAACTATTCTACCTACTACCACTACACTTTGCTTGTCTATTGCAACAACTTGTGATCAAACTAAACTAGCCTAACTAACCATCATGACATAAGCTAGACAATGATAAAAAACGTGTGACAAGTCAAGAACCAAAAATACATCTTAGTAATAACAAAAGTGTCACACTTAATTCATCATATAATTCCTATAATTCCTCCAATCTTTCCTTATATTACAACTCAGGCCAACAGTTTGTTTATCTGAAAGAAATAGGTCATGTCTTTCAAACTAACTCTAAGGCAGGGTTTCTAGATTACCATGAGACAAGAAAAGCAGTATAAATATTTTTCATACCAAATATGTGAAATTTATCATTCAAGATATAACACTATCATCTTTCCAAATATGTACTTCTCAAATAAATTTCCACTTAGCATACATCACCTTAGGCATATCTGTTACTCCTGTAGTCATTTTTGTTCAGTCAAATTTTGGAGACTGATCTTCATTATGATCCAGAAATTTTAGTGTAAATCTGCTTCATTACAGGGGAAACTATGCACATCTTGTTTCTGGCTAATAATTCATATTATTGTCTTATAACTGTTTTTGATTCCTAAACTACAATATAAATTAACGGTGCTCCCGCCTCTTATAAAATTCATGTTTATCAGTTTGCAGGGTCCATTAGTAGAAAAGATTTCTGGTTTCTGGACAATTAGACCAGTCGTTGAGTATTATCGCATGCTTCCCTATGTAGGGATCAAGTCGAGCTGGTTTTTAAGGTACCAAGTCTATCATTCTGTTTTCACTTTATTACAATAGGCATCTGAAGATTGCACAAGTTCTCTCAATATTGTTTATCTGTTGTTTTATATGATATAGAAAGCACAGAAAATTTCCATAAAACACAGTTTTGGAGAGAGAAAATAAAAAATGTCTTAACACTTAAGACCAAAAATTTACAGTATTCGAAAAGTATTCTCCTCCTTCCCTTCTATCCTACTTCATTTTCTCTTCCACTCAACCTGATTTTTGTGTCTCTATAATGTCAGCAAGTCACACAGCCATGGTCAATGAAGAACTTTTTTGCATCCTAAACCCAAACTCCTTTTAGTGTGTTACCTCTGAAATTTTGATTCTTGGAACTGATTTAATGAAGAATTCATGGTGGGCTGCTCATTCAGTGAAGAACCTATTGTAATTTAAGCTTAGGTACTTGTTTCAGATTGTTGGCATTGATTAGCGGATGTTATGTTTAACTCATAAGAATTGATGAAACTGATCAATATTGATCACAATTTCCTGTGTTGCTTACAGCAATTTCGTGTTCCATGATTGCTTGGTTTTATATGGGATTTTACTCCGATTATATTCTTAAACATATTACCGATAATATGTGCGTACATATTATTCAACATATCTTCTATATAAGCACAAAATTTAATATAGAATTGACTTACGAAACCAAGTATTTATATGTAGACGAATTGACCCCTTTCCATACTTCGATGAAAGCCATTTCGTTCTTCAATTAAAAACCTTTCATATAACAATAAGAAAGTATTTTTGAAATCAAATACAATGTAAAGAAATCGGAAAGAAGAAATAGGAGATGCAAGTGTAAGATTGGTCGAGGCAAGTGAAACACTCTTTTCTTAAGATGAATTTGCCCTGTATCGGTGTTAATGGTTTTTCGACAATCATCTCCTAAGATACAATGACCACGTCTAGCCATAAGAGCACTCCAGATAGTTTAGACCAACGAACTCGAAAGGGGTTTCCTTTCTACCATAACCATGACTTTGATGCAAAAAGGAACCATTTCTACAAAGTGTTTTTAAGCAAAATTAAAATGTAAATATGGAATGAAACGAATAATAAACGTCATAGGGGATCTTCATATAAAAGGTGAAAGGGTGTGGTTGGAGAGACACACCCCAAAACTTAGCATTTTTCATGACGGACGCAACCTATTCCACCACTCACCTACCGCCCATTTAGCACTTGAGCGGCATAATGCAGTGAATTATAGCTTGCCTGGCGCTGGCCTTCCACTTGAGCGGCAGCCTTACGTGTTGAATTCTGATTTTTCCTTCAAATTTTGGACCACAATTTCTCAATCATTAGGAATTGATTTTTAGATTTCAAATATATTGCGACGATTTGCTTGACGAGCAAAACAAGTTAGTTTATTACTTTCATAATTTGACTATCGGATCAAGTCTAAATATTTGACCAAGTTGACACAAAGTCACTTTTCAAGGTTTATACTTAACCAAAGATTTCAATTCTTAAACCAAATTCCAATAATCAACTACATGAATGGAAATTCCACATATGCAAATGATAATGCGACACGAGTAAAGAGGCCTTGAACCTTCCTTAGTGAAATATTATCAAATTTACTCAGCTAATTGGTGAACGCGATGTTTTGAATCATTCATTCATTGGTGTAAACTAAGACAACATTACTCAAACAATGTCTTCTCTAAACCGTTCATGATTTTCATGATTATGTTCATTTTGGCCATGAAACACTCATGGGTTTCATAAGTTCTAGAAAATTTCAAACAATTCTCGTCGAAGTGACCCCACTTCATACTTACATAAGTGACCTCCTATTAAGAGTATTATATCCTACTCCACTTGACTTAATTAAGATATAAGAATCATTAAAAGCGTATCTTAACCATCTAATATTCTACGGAAAGCACTTTAAATGTCATAGGAATGAGTAGGAATAATTTCCAAAATGTTTTATAAACTCTTCATAATTTAATTGTCCCTTTGAATCAAGATCTTGGGGATCTCCAGTCAACAAGGTAGAGTTATCGTTACGAAGACTCTAATGTTGTAGACTATCTCTTTCCCTTCGATATGCAGTACTGTGTCTATGACATATATGTCTAGACTTACTATTACATGTGACTTAGTATCTCATCAAATATAGCTAGCCATCAATTAATTCATTTAATAGATACAAATTGTCACCAACTAAGAAATCCTCTTATGAAGCAACTAGCTTTATCAAAAGCTTTATCAATTTCCAAACATGGTTATTATACTAGTCAATCACTTTTACATGGTTATTCCAAACATGGTTATTACACTAGTGATTGCTTTTCAACATTGAACTAATGTAAAATTCCAATTCCAATTGTTTTTGCATATCCAAACAAACGCCATAATCAACTTTCATCCCATTTTATCCACTTTAGAGAATCATAATCTTTTACATGAAAAGATACCTTTTCATCTAAAGTGATCCTAAAATATTCCATAATATTCTACATAATTTTCCAACAATTCCAAGTAATTAAGCAGCAAAACCAAAAATGTAAAATAATGTATTTACTTATTCCAAACCTTTATACATCTATTTTATAAGTTTATTCCGTTAATAGTCAACAGATAATATGAATAAGAATGTCAATGTCTCGTGAAAGTCAATTCACTTCCTTATTTAGAGATATAGCAATCTCATTTAGTATCGTCATTGATCCCATTTTAATTGGGCAACTAGATATGACCGCATTCATCATATTGAATAATATGGTGAAATGCTACCCCTTGCAACTTTAGGGTACATTAATAATGTAGTGTAATAACTTATCTTCCTTCGTTCAATAAATCTTATAGATTTTAGGTAAACACGAAGGTAAGCACATTCATGATAGACCAATCTGTTAAAACAAACGGTACCTCCATAATTTTTGGGCAACAATACAAGCAATCTCTATTGCTTTATTGTCTATCAATGAAAATTAGGCATCTTGATCAATCAACCAAGACCAAATGGTAAGGCCATTGATAAACCTTGAACTATTCAAATTAGTTCGATAAACCGTTCAGTTATTGAATTTGATCATTGCTCATCTCAATATCAATTCGCATATGTTTGCAAATAATAATTCAATATTACTTTGAACTATCTTTGAAAATAAGTGGCCTTCCCACATTGAACCGTTTGAGGTTTGTTTATTCAAAGATTTCAACTACGTCTCAATTTGCATTCTCTTATAAGAACAATTTTTGTTTCTAAGAAGAATTACAAAATCTTTGCATACCATAGTTTTTATCCCTCACAAATGAATGTTCTTTTACAATCATCAAGGATATCCAGCATCGTCGCCAACTATAGGAACCATCTATGCCTTGTAGAAAATATTCCCAACAATTAAGGTAACCATATAAATTTGCCATCAAATTTTATCTATAGACTTGGTCCGCCAAACTAGGCCATTTTAACTCTTTTGTGAGTATATAGCGGAAAGAAATCTCATTTAATCATATGGGTGGGCATTAAAATATGCCTCCTCATGTGAGTAATATATTCAAATATTCTTCAACAAAAGGAACATACAATTTCCTCCATGCACGTGCTCTTTGTTCAAAATAGAATAAATACTTGCATGCACCGATTAGTGAATATCAAATAAATTCACAATTCAAATAATCTCAAGTATTTTAGCATGTCCATGAATTTTCTTATTAAGAGACGAGCAATTTTCTATTGATAAGTTACCATTGGGTATACCCCTTGCCACCAAAATGGATTTAGATAATGAAGAGGCACCTCCTTATGATGCATGAAATCAATTTAATTACCATTGTCAAAACATGCAAATAAATAAGTATTTCTTTTTAAATACCATTAGTTGTAATTCGTGAAAGTACACAACTTTCCATATTTACTTTCTTATAATAATTGTATAGACTCAAAAAATACAATACATGGAAAAAAGAAATTCCAGTCATATGAATGGATACAATTTCATTGTTTCCATATCAAAAAGTTATCATTCAAAACAACTTTCTTCAAATTAAGTGAAAAGATACAATCTTTCATATAAATTTCATACATGATTTTTACATCAGATAAATGGAATAAAAATTCAATATAAACATTCACAATGGTTCGCATGGCACACATAATTTAAAAGACATGTATCTTCATTGCACCTTTTTGAATGAACTAGACACCAATTAAACTAATTTAGAATAAGAAACCGAATAGTCACAATTCAAAAGCGTTACAAAAAATTCCATCTTTTCCTTATATTTCACATATACCATTCAATAGGAAAAATCAATAGATATATGGACCGATTCAATGCAAAACCATACGCACAGAAATGATCAAGCCAAAATTAATAGCCAAGCTAAATTTGTCTTATGATTTTTATTCATGTTACTATTGCAAATAAAATACAATATTTTATTCAATTTAAAATGAAATCGAGTATATATATATGTAGATGAATTCGTGCTTTTCGTTACTTCGATGAAAGCCATTTCATTCTTCAATTAAAATCCTTTCATATAACAATAAGAAAGTTAGTATTTCTGAAATCAAATGCAATGTAAAGAAATTAGAAACAAGAAAGAGGAGGTACAAGTGTAAGATTGGTCGAGGCAACTGAAACACTATTTCCTTAAGATGAATTTGCCCCACATTGGTGCTAACGGTTTTTCGGCAGTCATCTCCTAAGATACAACGACCATGTTTAGCCATAGGAGCACTCCAAATGGTGTATACCAACGAACTCGAACGGAGTTTCCTTTATACCATAACCATGACTTTGATACAAAAAGTAATCATTTAAACAAAGTGTTTTTAAGCAAAACCAAAGTGTAAATATGGAATGGAATAAATAAAAAACGTCCTAGGGGTCCTTTATATAGAAGGTGAAAGGGTGTGGTTGGAGAGACATTCCAAACCTTAGCATTTTTCATGAAGGGATGCAATCCAAAACACACAACTTATTCATAATTCATAAACTTATACATGTTCTCAAGCATATACATTAATGTCGACAAGGCTATCTAACACACACAAGCATGCAAAATAACTTTTTTTAAAACAATTACACAAAAACAACTAAGCAATTAGACAATTAATATTTTACCCCTCAAACTTAAGCTAAACATTATTCCCAATGTGAAATTAAAGAAAAGTGAGGAGGACTTCCCTGAATGGAAATGTTGGTTGTCTTCATTGCTATCGATGGATTGGTGATATGATGGTGGATAGATAGATGTTGAATGTAGTTCTAGCTTCTCTCCTAAACTTGAGACTTAACCTATGATAAAAACAAACTTATTAATAAACTAATGATAAAAATATAAACTAATATCTAAAGATGAGAGATAGAAAGCTAGGGTTGCCTCCCAAGAAACGCTTCTTTAATGTCATTAGTTTAACATTGGCAATTTGTCTTATGTTGGATCTTCAAGAGGCATTCGTCCCTTCATGTTTCCAAACTTTATCCTTCGCTTTGAGTTTTTCTTTAGAATAGTATGGCCACTAGGATTAGGAGGTAGCTTCAACTCCGATATAGCATTCAAAACCTCTTTTGATTTGATAATGTTGGAATGTTTCAAAGGTTCTACAATGTAGTTCTTCTTTCTATTAGGCAGATCGACTTCTTGAACAAAGATGAAAACCACCACTTCCTTGCTCCCTATGTAGCTTTCAGTAGCAGCTGTATCAATCTTTGAGTAATCGGTTGCCATATACTGTTCTAGAGGGTCATAGAACAATTCGTTTTTGAAAAATTTCCCCTCCAATGTGTCAATTGATTGGATCATGTAGCGAGTGTTGACTTTTTTGAGGATTTCATCGTTTGATAAATGTTGAATATGACTTGCTCTACATTAAATCGCAATGTCAATTTTCTTTATTGGACATCAATCAGAGCTCTCCCAACTGCCAGAAGGGCTGACCAAGAATTAGTGGTAATTTTTTATCTTCTTCCATATCCAAAACCATAAAGTCCACAAGGAAGACTACCTTGTCAACTTTAACCAACACATCTTTAATAATCCTTTTGGGGTATGTGATGGATCTATTGGCTAGTTTCAAAGTGATTGTGGTTAGTTTCACTTTTCCAAGGCCCAACTTCTTGAATACAAATAGTGACATCAAATTGATGCTAGCTGCCAGGTTACATAATGTCTTATCAAATGTAGAAGTGCCAATTGTGCATGGAATAATGAAGCTATCTGAATTTTTTAGTTTCTGAGGGAGCCTTTTCTAGAGAATGACACTACATTTTTCTGGCAACTTGACTGTCTCAAATTCCACAAGCTCTTTTTTGTTTGACATTATTTCATTTAGGAATTTGGCATAATTTGGCATTTGTGCCAAAGCATCTTTGAAATGAATATTGATATGGATCTTTTTGAAGACTTCCATAAATTTTGCAAACTACTCATCAAATTTCTTCTTCAGTAATCTTTGGGTGTGACTTCAAGATTAGTGGTTATCTAGGAATAAATTGAGTTAGGCTTAGAAATCTTCTTTGTTACCTCTACCTCAACTATCAACTCTTCAACTAGTTTCTTCAACATGATCTGAAGCAAATGTAGGAATCAAAGCCTCTGTAGGCTTGCTCTCTTCAACTACTTTTCCAATCCTCAATGTGATGGCATTGCAGTGCTCCATTGGGTTGACCTCGGTGTCACTGGGAAACTTCCATTGTTATTGGGAATTTATTGCACTTGCTAGCTGACTAATTTGTACCTCTAGATTCTTTACTGTAGCCCTCCATGTTGGTCATATGAGTCTCGATGTTATCAATTATTGACTCATCCTTGTTGAACCTCATCATAGTCTTTGAAATAAAGGTTCCCAAAGTGTCTTTGAGTGATGGTTTTCCTTTAGAAGCCTGATTATTGAACCCAGGTGGTGACTGTAGCACATTCATATTGTTATCTTAAGAGAGGTTCTTGTGGTTTTGCAGTCCTGGATGGTACCAATTTTCTAAGTAGTTTCCTCTGTAATTGAAGTTTCTGCCATTCACGACTTGCTCCTTCTCTGATCAAACTCAGACTTATGGTAGAAATTGAAGCAACCATGATAGAATCTACTTTCTTCTGGGTTCCTTGTGATGTCAACGCAGCTATTTGAGTTGTGAGAAACATTTGAGGTGTAAAGGCTGTAATGAGATCCACCTCAAAAAGACCAGCACCTTTCTTTGCATTTGAACACTCACTTGGCCACTGATAACTGTTGGTGGCTATTTCATCTAGTAATGAATAGGCAGCATATGCAGTCTTGAACAATAAAGTACCCTCTACTACAACATCTACTACTGACCATGTCTGACCATTCACCCTATTGTAGAAGATTTCCATTTGCATCAAATCTTGATAATCATGTTGAGGGCATCTTCTAAGTAAATCCTTGAATCTCTCACAAGCCTCATAAAATGATTCGAACTCTACTTGTTTGAATTGGCCAATATCACTACACAACTGAGCTGCCTTGGATTGGGGAAAAATTGGTGAGAAATTTTTGAACTAATCCCTCCCAAGTTATGATGGATCCATGTGGCAATGATTGGAACCATGCTTTGGCTTTATCCCTCAAGGAGAAGAAAAATAAACATAGTTAGATGGCTTCATCAGCAACACCAGTCATCTATAAGGTGTCACGGCTTTTAAGAAAAAAAAACCAAGATTAGCATTTGGATCATCTTTTGAAGAACCCCAAACTATTTTTGTTGTACCATATAGATCAAACCTGGCTTCAGTTCGAAATTATTTGCATCTATTGTTGGGTGTGCAATACGAAAGTAGTTGTCATTAGCAACTTGCCTAACATAGTCATTTATAGCCCGTTGTTGCTTTGTTGATTTTCTACTTGTTCTGCTATTGCTTCAAGATCGTTTCTTTAGATACCCCATAAAAATCTGAACGTTCTTTCAATTTCAGGATCAACAGGTAATAATCCAATGCTCCTTGATCTTCGCATAAACCTGAAATAAAGAACAAGCAAACTATTTAAAAGTAAAGAAATCTAAATTAGAACAAAAGCCGCTTAGTAATAATATTAGTAAAAATAAAATAAAACAATAACTTAAATATACCGCAAGTGTACGGTGTCAAGTTTTGTAATATAATAATGGAGTTAGAGTGTCGAACCCACAATGATTCATATTTAATTTCTACCAAGTATCATAATTGTGTTGCATTTATTTTATCTAAATGAACGAAATTTGAATCAGTATTTTAACCAAGTTAACCCGATGAATGTGGTGATAAATTCAATAAAGAAATGTAATTTAGAAGAATATTCAAGATGAGAAAGCCTATGGTTATGATTTCACCTAACTTTCAAATATGATTTTCAAAAGCCTAGTTTTCTCAAATCAATTTCCATGTTTATAAGTAAAAACCCTATTGTAATTCTACCACTTCACTCGAGTACCGGGTATAAATTAATTCTAATACCTCTATTTCGAATTAAAATCAAGATTTATCAAGATCGTGGTTCTTAGAAGGAACAATCTTCATAGATTCTAAACTTTCTCTCGAAACCAATAAAACATAGGTTGTCTTATTGTTATGATCACGCCTAAATTCCCTTTCTCGAGTGTCAGAATTGACTAACAACTAATCCTTCAATTAGTGGCCAATTAATTGAAAGTATTAAATTATTAACACAAATAAACGAAAAGGAAATTTTTATAGAAATAACTAAAATCAAATCAAATCAAATCATATCCTCAAGTTTTGACTAATCAAACCCTATAAGAATTAATTAGTTTATGATATGAGATATGAAATCTATATAATACATAAAGAATAACAAGAAGAGAAGATAGATAAAACTATTTTTTGGATGTTTGAATCAATCTTCTTCACCAAGTTGCCTTTGCTTCCTTGATTTCTTAAATCTTGTCCCCTTGAATTGTTGCTTTTGACTCGATGAATTGTCCTTGAAAAATGGTCTTTAGGGCTGTATTTATATCATGATGATGTCTTGGAAGAGTTTGGGTTGGATAGGGATTTAAAAAGAGATAAAAATATTCAAAGCTCATTCCCTTTCCCATCGGTACCTTGTCGCCATAAGCAGGGCACTGCAGCGCCACGATGTTGTTGAAATTCAGCAATAGTGGCACTGCAGTATTTTTGGGTAAAAAATCTACACTACGTATCTTTCAGTATATTTATCATAATATTTTCTCCCGACATCTAACTAAGGTGATCCAAAGTATATTGGAAAGATAACTCAAATGGCTACATTAGTACTTCAAATAACTTTTTCCAATTCGAACGTTTACTATGTTAAAATGGGTCTCAATCTTTGGTTAAAAATCTAGAACATACTTGTGCAGATGAGAACTGATTTGTGAAAATATTTTGATCATATTTCACTCATTTTTTACTTCTAATTGCATTTGGATGACTCCTAGTAATCTTTAATTATTGTTTTGTGGTCTCGAATCAACTATTGAAAATATTCAATTGGGTCCTCAAACTTTGCATCCTTATTTACTTATTTCTTTCAATTTAGCCCCCAATGATCGAGTTTCGCCAAACTAACATCAATTTCTCCTTGATTCACACCAACATTCACTATTTTCTTCAAGTTTTACACCATTTATACTAGTTCATCTAACCTATAAAACCATGTTAAAATGTCCTAAAAACTCTTAAAGACAATCAAAATAACAAGTTTAAGATACAATGAAACAATGTGTGAACCACACTCATCAGCGCACTATGGCATGAGGGAAACAATAGGTTTGAATGGTGAGTGGGCAAATCGTGGATTGTCGTGGTCGTTATGCAAACATAGTTTTATATGATTTGTTAGGTTGTGACCCATTTTTCATGAGATTTGGAAGTTTGATTCATGGAGGAGGCCTATATATTTTTGGTTTAGAAGTTCAGTTTGATACGGAATCAAATTTTATTAAGGATTGAGAGTTTGATTGAAAGCCGGACTTTGGAATGGATGAAAAATGCATTTAGAGTGATTGAGACAGAGATTAGGTGCCTAGGTGCCGGCAACAAAATACCCAAACAAAAAAATTGATTTTCTACTGTAACTCTTCTATTCTACTTCATCCAAAACATCATGATCGGGATCCTATATATACTCCACATGGTGTAGGCTCTTAATAGTTTCAAGACATCAATTAGATCATTATTATATACATTAGAAACTTGAGAAAAATTTTCAGATTTAAATTGAGAGTATCAAATCTTGTAAAAAAAAAAGTTTTCTTAGTATAATAAATTCTCATTCTCTTCCACAAAATCTTGTATTCTTATGTGATCCATTATTTTTCATATTGTTTTTATTTTCTCGTCTTTAATTATTTGGCCAGATTCTCAACAAATTGGTATCAGAGCGATTCTGATATCTTATTTGTTTACAACAATTGGTATCAAAGATGAAGGTTTTCTGGCAGGTTTTTGGGAGGTCGAAATTGGATATTAAAGCGAGGTTGAAACAAGGACAACTGTTTTAGGGATGGCAACTATGAAGTTTAAGATTCCAATTTTGGATCACAATGATAGATTTTCTTTGTGGCTGATCAAGATGTGAGAGGTTTTTTCTCAACTAGATCTTGATGATACTTTGTTGGGAGCGAATATAATGCCCACAATAATGACTGCGAAAGAAAAGCAACTCAAGGATCAAAAAGCCATATCACAGATATATCTTCATACAATGATTGTGAAAGATAAACAACGTAAAGATTGGAAAGCCCTGTCACAGATAGATCTTCATCATTCTAATCACATTCTTCAGGACGTGGTAAAGAGGAAAAATGCCGCTGGATTGTGGTTGAAATTGGAACAGCTTTGTATGAGATAATTCTTGACCAATAAGTTACACTTGAAACATCGCTTATATACTCATCGCTTGACGAAAGGTAGATCTTTGAAAAATCATCTATCGGTGTTCAAGAAAATTGTCACTGAATTGGAGACCATAAAGGTCAAGTACGATAAGAGGATTAGAACAAATATTGTTATGTTCGTTGTTGTTTTCATATGTGATATTTAGATATACCATTCTCTATAATAGAGATACTCTTATTATTGATGAGGTATATGATACACTTTATTCCAAGGAGAAGATGAAGCATTTGATCGTTGGATCTGAGGCTCAAGTAAATGGTCATGTTATTCGTTAGAGGAAGATAAGTGGTCATGGAAGGGGCAGAGTTAAGGATAGCAATAGTATAAAGTCTATTGGTATTGCAACAATAATGGGCACATGAAGAGGGATTGCTATAAATGGCGGAACATGTTTACTACTACATATCATAATGAAAAATCATAAAATTTTGATAATGTCAATCTTGCAGAAGAAGTCAGTGATGGAGATCTTTTGGCAATTACTGATGGCTATTCCAAACTTGATGATGAAAGGATTTTGATTTGGACTACAATTTTCATACGTGATCAAACTGAGATTGGTTTTCTTTTATATCAAACAGTACAAGGGGTTCCGTGATGATAGAAAGTAATAATCCTTGTAAAATAGTTGGGATTAGTAATATGAAAATCAAAATATTTGATGGGACAGTTAGGCACTTGGCAGGTTCAACATGTTTCAGCTATAAATAAGAATTTAATCTCTTTGAGTACTCATGATTCAAAATGGTACAGGTATACCAATAGATGTGGAGTTTTGAAAGTTAACAATGGTGTCAGGTTGTGTTAAGAGGGCGGAGTAAGTCTCGATTATATGTGTAAGAAGGTTCGGCAATCACTGTGGATGCGCGGCAACTTAAGGTTAAATAAACAATAACTCAAGTAGATTTTGTTGTGATTTGTTTGTTTGTCTTGATTCTAAAAATAATATTGGGAAATTTTCGTGTTGCTCAGGTGGAGCAAGTAGTGATCTTCTTAATCATGTTGTTTGTGATGATTTGAACAGGTTTGACAACTCAGGTGGAGTTGGAAGTGCTCATGGTGATTCGAGCAAGTTTGGTAACTCACTTGGAATTTGAATTAAACGGAATGATTCAAGCAATGATGGCATGGAAGGGAATTCTGATGGTAAACAGGGCTTGGATTTAGTTCACAGTTGGACTTTTTCTTTGACCATCTAGAAACATTAAAAGTGACTTGTTGCTTGTTAATTGTATTATTCCGCACGTAGGGTCAAAATTAAAATCGGATAATTATAACCATTCGGTAACTTAGTAGCCGTTAATTTGGTAATCTGAAACTTTCAATTAGTATTAGAGCCCAAATTTGTTCCTTGACCTATATTATCTAGATGAGTATTTCATTATTTGTTCAACCTTATTTTGATTGCATTAATTATGCATACTAGAAGGTTAGGATGAGAGCCTTTTTAAAATTCAGGGATGAGCCTTTCTGGCTTGGTGTTGTGAATGGTTGGGCTGTACCTAGTTCCACGGTTAATAATGAAATAATCCCCACCTCTGTTGCTAATTGGACTAGAGTAAACTTAGAAGAGTGTAACTGGATTAGCAAAGCCTTACATGTCCTACTTATGGCAGTATTCCAAGAAGAGTTTATGAGAATGTCTATGTGTGAAGTAGCCAAAGAGGTTTGGGATATTCTACAAACCACACATGAGATTACTCAGGTTGTTAAGATCTTGAAATTGTAAATGCTGACCACTAGGTTCGAGGACATTAGAATGAGAGAATATGAGATGTTTGATGCCTTCTACGCGAGCTTAAATGACATAGTGAACTCTAGCTTCAACCTAGATGAGAGAATCTCGGAGTCAAAAATTGTAAGAAAAATTCTTAGATTCTTACCTCAAAGGTTTAAGCCTAAAGTCACAGCTATAAAAGAGAGCAAGGACTTAGATTCAATTAAGATAGAAGAGTTGGTTGGATCTCTCCAGACTTATGAGCTGACATTTGATAAACCCAAAAATGATAAGTCTTTGGCCTTAGACACTGTAAGGAAGAATTATAGGGAGTCTTCGGATTTGGATTTTCCTAATGAAGAAGATTTAGCTTACTTTGCTAAAAAATTCTGAAAAATATTTAAGAATAAACAAAAACCTCAAGAGAAGCATAGAAGTGGTCCAAGTGAGTCTGGGAAGAATTCTAAATCTGTGAGATGACATAATTGTCGAGGTTGTGGTCATATTAGGAGTAAGTGCCCTACCAGTAGGAGAAATTCGGATAAGGTCATAAATGTTACTCTCACTGATGACGAGTCTAACTCGGACAATCAGAGTGAGAAATCCACTCGTGAGGAAAGTGGAAAATATATTGCCTTTACTACTAGAGTTAAGAAAGGATTTGAACTGGAGAGTGAAAGAGAAGATGACTTAGATAGTGAGAAAGATTTTGATAGTGAGGAAGATATTCAATATGCTTATGATAAGATGTATGAGGAGAGTCTCAAGATCCTTACTAAAAACAACGCCTTAAGCGCGAAGAATAAGGAACTTGAATTCGAAAATGAGAAGTTAGTAGCGTACATTAAGGAATCCATCTCGATCCTGAGTGAAGTGAAATCCATGAATGAAACTTTAGAGACTCG
>CAIGRB010129170.1:8290-10790 GCA_903798255.1 Fraxinus quadrangulata | reverse complement strand
GCCATCCATTTCAAATTCTGAAGAAATAAGAGAAAGATGTCGGCTGGATTACCAGTTACTGTGTCGCTGACGTCTTCGCCATTTAGCAAGAGTTACTAACCTGCGGCTCTTTGGATTTCTTCCTGTTCTTCACGCCGGCAGTTGGGATCGAGGGTTTAGACTTAGAGCAACTCCAATGTGTGCACCAAAATATCATTTTGCACCAAATTTTTGGTTCAAAATCACTCCAATGTGAACCAAACTTGCACCACCCAAATGGTTAAATACAATTTTGATACAGCTTTGGATATGGTCTCTGTGAGAGAGAGAGAGAGAGAGAGAGAGAGACTCGATTTGGGTGTGTTAGGAATTGAGGAGGAGGCGATATGGCGCGATATGAAATATATCGCACAAACAAACAAGCAAGCACAAGATTTAAAAGAAAAGCAAACAAAAAGAAGAAATTGGCATAGGAACCGATTATTTTATTTACAACCAATGAAGAGAGAAATACAACTATCTTCAAGTCTGAAACTAAATGAAGAGCCTATTATTTATAGGACACATATCCAAACCTTAGGTTTAACCTGAAATATAGAAAATAGGTTAAAAATAGCGTAAAACCGAAAAATAAAGAAAAAGATCCGTGGCCTGTCGCTCAAGCGACAACTCACCGACATGTGGGCGAGAGGCTTCCTATTCCAATTTTTCTCATCTTGAGCGACTGTTCAGTACCATCAATCTGCATTTTTTCCTTCTTTGACCATATTTTGACATCTTCAAACTCAATACTCCACAACGCGAACTCTAGACCCAATTTGGATTGAATTTGGGTCACAAAACCCAACATGGTGTGATTCATTTTTTTTTTTTTTTTTTTCAAAAACGACCTCGCCAATAGATTTTGAGGAGTCAACATAATCTACTTGTACACATACTCTCTACACTTTGGATTACACATCTTAAAATCTGGTCATGGATTGAAAAAAGTGTTGCAAAAATCATAAATCAAAATCTGTCAACTCACCAAAGTATAAACTAATGTGTCAACCTTTATATGCATATGATCATTGAAATCAAATATACACCACATCATGTACAAGGTTATGTACAGGATGATATATCCAAGATTCCTTCCTTCACTGTTTATTCTGCTGTGAGTATTCTCTGGATGAACCATTTTCCCATTTATATTTCGCCATATCATCATGATAAAATGTTTGAACAAATGAGTTCTCGATTGCTTTTAAAAATGTCTATGATATGTTACAACACTCTATTTTGGTATTACAATGTTCTATTTTGCCCATATTGTGGCATTCTATTTTATATGACGTCGTCCTATTTAATCCATACTATGTAGTAATATTCAATTTTAATTTCAACATCATTTTTTTACTTGGGGAGTATTAGGTGGGAGTACCAAACCTTGAATTCTTGACCTCATTTGAAGAAACAACGCTCTCTAACTAATTGGGACAAGAAAAATTAATGATTACAGCAACATATTCAAACATATAGTATGGTATAAAACTTCCAGATTTTTCTGAATTTAATTGGTGTTCTAAATAATTTTTCCAAACAATTTGCAAAATTACATTTTAGACCAAAACCTAACTTGACTAGCCATATCATTTCATGTAACAAATGAACTGTTTATTATTTTTTTATGTGGACTGGACCGGCCCGCTTGCTCATCCTAAAAGTGGGCTGGTCCAGTCCTACTTGGTTAAATATGAATTTTCTAGATTTAAAAAATTTTAAAAACTCGCCGGTCTTCATAAATTAAGACAAATTCTACATTGATTCAAATTTCAAGGCATAATCTGCCTCAACCTCTAGTATATGCACTGCGACACCTGCAATGAAATTCCATATGAGCAAATACTCATTAAGTAACACTTATGATCATGTGCATGTTTTTTCTATATTTCCTCAATATCTCAACTTATTTATTGCGAGTCCAGATCCCACTACGATGTATCTTATGAACTCAAGTACTAATATGGTAAATAACAAGCATGATATTGCTTGTATTTCTGTGGATCCATCCTATACCAACTTAGGATTCCACAATGTGTCCATTCTAGTCACTACAACAATTCAGAAAACTCGGCTGACATATAAGTCATAACTTAGGCCTGACTTAGATATAAAGTACTTTTTGCACCGAATCATAGTCCTCAAGCCACCAGAAGACCTTTTGTCACTATTCATAAATCGATGCTGAATCCCAAACACCCTATCATTTGCTATCGAGAGTGATTTTTTCAATGAGCCCGAACATATATATCTATCCGGAAATGAATAGAAGTACAATGCACCCATAGAGAGGTTCCAAAATATTCACAGTTATCATCTCATTTCGAATATCATAATTGAATATTCTTGAACATGCATATTTATTCACCTTTCTCTTCCATTATAAGTTATGCACGATTACTTGTCTCGTGGCCATGCATATATGTACACAAATGCACATGAATACCTCAGTATATCTCTTCCACATATATATATATAT
>CAIGRB010129169.1:4375-23366 GCA_903798255.1 Fraxinus quadrangulata | reverse complement strand
GGTTATGAACTATTTATAGGCCAAAACTCGAGTGTGCAGTTAACATCCTTAACTGCCAAAGGATAAACCGACCCACCATGGCCAGAACTGCCAGAAACTGCCCTCCATGACTTTTCCCAGCAACTGCCCACACACTTCACTTGTATGGACAAGGAAAATCGACCAGAACATATGTCACACAAGTGTCCATTCATAACTTCCGAGTTATGTCCGAATTTGTAGACTCAGCTCACTGGACTGCAGCTGAACTCCACAGTTGCCTTGCTCCCGAGAACCAAAGTGTGCAGATCCAGCATGAGGGCAAGGCGTGCCCATGCCACTGTACATGTCAATCTTTAAGGAGCTAACACCTAACCATTAGCTTTTTTATTGCTTCCACCAAAAATTTATATTAATGAAAAACGTAAAAAAATTCCAATTGTTAAATGACCATTGAAAATGACGTTGTGTTACTAATATTGGAATTTCAACGTGATCAAAAGGTGCACAGATGATGACGATGAAGATATAAAATAAGTAGCTTTGTTGTATATGAGAACTTCACCCTTGTTTTTATTTATGTCGATTACATGTAAGTAATGTTGCTATGATGACAAGAGACACAACTCGATTTGGTTATTAGGTGTTCATGTCAGTTGGGTAGAGAAGAATCGTTTAAGATCTTTTTTTTTTTTATTGTTTCCATCTTCGTAGCTTGCACATTGCCGCACATGTAATTTAGTGATAAATTTAGCGGGTACTCGTTTGACAAGGTTACTAATAAAACTACAATTTTCTCTCTATTCAACTGAATCTAATTTATCAAGAACGTTTTTTTTAAAAGAATCTACCCCTTTTGATGATCTAGGAGCGTGGGTAGCTCGTCCGTAAGTACATTTTTACCCTTTTACCACTTGCTTTTTCCCTCCCACATAGATATTATACTGTGCTTCTCTCTCTGCCAAACTCTCTCGTCAGCCACCGCTTAATCTCTCTCTGTAAGAACAATACAAATTTTCCTCTCGCTCTTCGGTGTGATTGGTGCCTGTAGAAGAAAGAACAAGGCAATCGGGGGGAAAACACGAAAGCGACGCCGTTGTGGGGAATTCAATTTAGGGTTCTTCCCTTCCTTGTTTTGATTTGGTAAAACGAATACATAAAAATTGAAGAAAGGAAATTGGAGAACGAAGGCAATGGCTCCAGGCCGGAAGCGTGGAGCAAAAGGCGTGGGGACAAAGAGCGAGTTGAGTTTGGGCGATCTCGTCCTTGCCAAGGTCAAGGGCTACCCTCCTTGGCCTGCTAAGGTACCATTGAGTGGTTTTGCGGAACACTAAAAATTTTCAAATTTGGATTCCTCCGTCGCATTGCTCTGTTATTTCCTTATTTAACCGTGTCTCTATTTGCTTAATTTGTGATATATAATTATTAATATCTGAATAATTCCTCTGCGGAATTTTACGAAAATCTATAATCACGCCACCGAATGTAATTCTTTTACTATATAGGAGGTATCTGCAGTGGTGCTGAATCATTGTGAAAAAATGATCAAAAGTTCATACTTGTTTGTCTATACAATTATCTCTCTGAATGTGGGTTTGTTTTAGCTGCCTGTATGACTTTTTACTTGATTTTGGTATTTTTTTGAGTTGTAGTTCGCTACTCAATCAATTGGAAAAATGTTAAAAGATGCATAAAAATTAGGGTTAAAACAGAAAATTTGTGCACGAGATTAATTTGAATCAGTTAGTCATGTTGGGCTATTGTATGCACGTGTATGTGGTGTGTATTGTGTCATGTCTTTACGTAGGAATTCGTTCCTCTATTCAAGGTTGCTTTCAGTCATTCCATGTATAAGTATCTTTAAGAATTGGTTTAAGATAATGGTGAGGGCGTGACTTCCCTCTTGCTAACATCATAATGATGCACCATTCGAGACCCTTCTCTATTTTTGACAGTTAAATATGACTTGCAAGTGGATGATGACTGTTAGAATATTAATTAGCATTGTCCTCACGTGTTATAATATTTTTGTGCTGACGTATTTGTGCAATAATCAGATTTGTCGAACTGGTTGTTTGTAAATTTTTTGTTTTGTCTGGGCTATGTTGTTTTACCACGTGGTTTCTGATTCGGGATTTAAACTTTTTGCTAGTTCTATAAGCTTTCTTATCTAAATTTTGTGGATTTTAAATTTACAGATTAGCAGGCCTGAAGACTGGGATAGAGCACCTGACCCCAAGAAATATTTCGTCGAATTCTTTGGCACAGAAGAAATGTACGTACTCTATGATTAAGTCTTCTTCTGTGCTTGCGCATGCTGAATCGACTTGATCGATAACTTGGATTTTGGAGCATTTAGTCTTTTCGAGTTACTGGCTGACCAAGTAAAAAAATCGATTATTTGTTGAAGAAAGCACATTTATGTCACCATGCATTTCTTATGTTAGGAAAGTGGACTTTCACTTTGCACTTCTCCAATTATGATTCCTAGCAACATGGTTACCAATAGTGATGACTGATGTACAACAGCATAAGTTCATTAGGAAAGAATGTCTATTCCTTGCATTTACCCATGTGCACCTTCTCATGACATCATTAACCTTTCAATACATTTCAGCTAGTAGAACTGTAAATTCATTTAGGAAATTTGCCTTTTACCTTTATAGAAACCTATTGATTTTAGCTTGGTAAAGTTTGGTGGTGTGTGAAAAATAGTGGTTTTGGCTATTTTTGGGTAGTTTGTATAGTAGGCAACTCCAGAATCTTTGAAGAAAAAGAACTGGCTACTTTATGGCCTTCTACACACAAGGTGATTAAGGAATCTCCTTTATCCTCAGTTATCCTTGGTTGGGAAATGTGACGTATATAATTATTTTTTAATAAAATTGATTTCTTATGTTTTTAAGGGAACTAATTGGTCTCTTGATGTGTCTTTATGTCATTTTTGATATATATATTTTTTTCAACAAAAAAATTAAGTGAATTTTCCACCAGCTCTGGGGTTTAGTTCCCTTTCTTTAGGAGAGTCGTGCTACACCTTTTCTGGATGAAATTTGCGACAGCCAAATTCCAATTTATGCAGAATTAAGTGTGTTGCTATTTATCTCTGGATATCTACGATGATGTAGCTATAAAGTCATTTGGCTGTTGAGGGACTTCCTTTAAGCAGTGGTGGGTAAACACGTTGCTGTAGATTGTCGCCCACCATTTAGTTTTACAATCTATACCATAGAAAGTCTTGTGAGATTCTCCTGCTATTAATTCTTGTTCTTGATGATGTCAACAATAGTGGTTATGAATATACAGTTATTTGAGGCTACTATTGTTGAAGTGATTAGGTTAAAGGACTGTGTGACTGGTGTGGTTGGTGGGATGATGCAAGAGAAATAGGGAAAAGTATAATACTGTCAATGATGATGCTGATTGCTTTCAGTTTTGGTACGATAAATTAATGTGTTTCTTTTTGAGCTATTTATGTTGAATTAATCCAAATCCCAGAATTCCTAAAACATAATGCAGATTCTACATTGGAAACTGCATGAATTGTCTTCCAAAGTAGGACGATTTACTTGACATAAATAGCAGATATGGCTCAACTCTCGAGTAACACATTATGGAGATTATAAATATACCTGTTTAAACTGTAAAAATATTTTCTCAAAAAAATAGATAACTAATGATGAAGTAAGGCTGCAAACTATTGTCAAGGTTATCGCAATACCTAGAATCTAAGAATTCCTCCTTTGTATTACCTATATTGCTTGGACTCGGACTCCTGTGGGTGTCGGACATGGGTACATATATAGGAGTCGGATCCTTCTCTTTTTAAAAATTAAGATATGAGGATACGGGTATGGGGATATGTCTTGCAAAATATATATTTTTTTTTAAAAAAATGACACATCAATTATTTTATTTTATCGTAATATAAGTATTTCTAGTTTTATAATTAATAATACTGGATTTGTGAGGCATATAAAATATAAGAAATAAAAAATTTAATACAAAAATAAATTTAAAATTAAATGGGTTGGATCATACAATGAATCCTAATAAAATAATTATAATTTTATTAAGGGGTTGTTTGAGTCCCATCTTTTTTTGAAAATTCATTTTTTCAAAACTCATTTTCAATTACACATTCTCCAATAAAATAATATTACACGTAAATCGAATTATTTTCTTAATTTTTAACCATATATTCTTCAAAAATCACTATTCAAAAATGCTTTTTTCTCTAAAAATGGGGCTCAAACAATGCCTAACTCTATTTTTACAAGGTCCATATAATACATTAAAATTTGGGTCCACGGCCCACTTAAAAAAATGGGTCCTTAGCCTACATTAAATCAGGGCTGATATCAATCCAATTGTCTTCCCAGCTCCTCCTGCCTTTTTTCTTTCTGCAACAACTCCCGTCCCTTTTTTTTCTCCCTTTCTGCAACTCCGCTTTCCCCAACTCCTCGTCTTTTCCTTCGGCTGTCGTGTTCAAGTGCAAAATCAAGGATCCGATCCATATCCCATGTTAGTAACCGTTCATTTTTGGAGAGCCTGAGCATCATAGTGTATTACTATTAGTTTTCCTTGATCCTTTTATATTATGCATCAAAATGACTTAATTAAAGGAAAATCAGTATGCATATTGGAGACAATTGACTGCCAATAAATGGCATTGACAAGTACCGTCAGAGGTCAAACTTACATTTCAATAGATGCCCTATCATTCTCTAATAACAGCATATAAAGAATTTGATTTAACGTCTTGGACAATGTTATCTTGTTTTGTCTATTATAATCAATGGTGAGCAAGACTTGGTTGAGATTCTCTGGGGGTTTAGGACAGGGTGACTGTTTTTCTTCTCTTTGGTTGAAGTTTTATATAGAATGTTCATTAAGAATTGTCTTTTGAAGCGAGATTTTCTTTTCTTTGGGTATCTTATACACATCATACATGCACGTGTGAAAGTAGCATCTATTAGTGGCTATACAAATGGGAATCTTTCAAATGTCTCATTTGTGAAAACGTCTGTTCAGTTTCTTTTGTATGGTGATGGTTACAAATTTGAATAAAAGAATGAATTTCTTACTTTTTGCGTGGGCCTTTATCACATCGCATTGCAGTGTTGTTGTGTTCAAATATGTGGTGCAATGGGAATTACATTTTGTCATTCGGTGGTTTGTACTGATCATTTGGATGCACAGCGATTTATGCCCTGTTCTGTGTGTTCCTTGAATTTATTGATCCCATTCTTGTACTATCCTCTTAAATGGTGTATCTACTCGGTATTTCCTTGCAATTACTTGAAAATGAAGCACATGTGCAATATTTATGATTTACATCTGCAAGTGTATACTGCTAATAGTATTACTCTTCAGTCTTCAGTTTCACCTTACTCAGCATTAACTAATATCAGCAGGTGATTTTTAGATGGTCTGTGCTTGGTGGATAATTCTATGTGCTGCAGAGGATTGCCCTTTGTTTTGTATGCTGATACAAAATTGTTTTTCTAAGTTGGAAATTAATTAAGACCTTTGAAAATGTTCCTGGTTTTATTAAAAAAAAAAAAAAACGTGAGATTAAGTTTTTCCCTTTCTTGATTGTGCTGTCACCCTTTTAATGTTTGTTGACTTCTTATATTCTTAGAATTAAACTAGTTGTGCACTCCTTTTGTACATAAAGTTTGTCATCTTTTGATGAGTCAAAATCAGGGCCTTGATTTTGACACATCTAAGGATGTCAAATTTGATGTACAAAAAGAATGTACATGTAGCAGCTTTGATATTCTTAAAAATAATTGTATGCTTTGAATACAAGAAATTTTTTCAATTTTTTTTCCTTTTCAACAGAGGTTTTGTCGCTCCTGCTGATATTCAGGCATTCACCAGTGAGGTAAAAGATAAATTGTGTGCTCGCCGCCAAACTAAGACATTTAAGTTCTTCGCCAAAGCAGTGAAGCAAATCTGTGAAGAGTTTGAAGCGATACAGTGCAAAAGTTCAAGTAGCTTAGGAGATGATATTGATAAACAGGATCTTGGGTGTGAAACTCCTTCAGTTGATCAAGTGGCATCAGAGCTTAATATAAAAGACGAGACTGACAGGGAAGTACCAAATTGCAAGACAGAGATTGAAGGACTGGGTGACCTAGGCTCTGGGTTAGAGCATTCATCGCATAAACTTAGCAAGACAGACTGTCAAAATACGAAGTCTTCAGTCTTGAATGATGTAAATCCTAGTTCGTCTTTGTATAGATATTCAAAAAAGAGAAATAAACTTTCGACTTATGGTACTGATCTGTCGAAGGAGTCAATGTCAGCAACCAATTCGTTTAGGCATTCCTTTCTTAAGGAGGAAGGTTCTTGTGATGACAAAATGGAGCAGAGGCATTCTGATGAGGAGCAGAGTGAATTTACAAATGGCCACAAATTAAAGCTGGCAGTTGGGTCAAAGAGAAAATCTGATGGTGCGAATGTAATGCACAGAAATAGTGCTCGAGCTGTTTCAGCCGCATCTGCACGTGATAACTCTGGTCGTCACATTGATATTTCTTGTGAGCAATCTGGAGATTGGATGGAAAGAAAAATTACTTCTGGTGGCAACACAAATGATTCATCTGCAGATATTTCAAGGTCAAGTTTAGATATTGGTAGAAGGAAAGAAAAGAAATTACTAAAAGAGAAAAAGCATTCTGGTTCAGCAGATGATTGTCCGAAGGACACAGAAGTCAATTATGAGCGGAACAAAGATGACATTTCCCGAGAAAAAATTAGTGGTAGGCCTGGAAAACAAAGTTTAAGTTTTCCAAGGAATGAAGTTTCATGTCCTGCTAAAAGGTCAAAATTTTCAGATATTGCAGGTGATGCTACCAAGGGGAAAACCCAAACAAACAGAACAAGTGATTCTCAGAGTACTAATGTTCTTGATGACATCATAAGTATTACAGAGCCTAAACAGTCAACTTCAGGAGGGAACACTGAGAACCGCGAGCCTTTCAGATTTCAGTCAAGCATGAAAGATTCCAATTCTTATGGCAATGAAGATGATCTACCCCCAACAAAGCGTCGTCGCTGGGCATTGGAGGCCATGTCTAATTCTTCTTTACTCTCTGAAAATAGATTGGGAAATTCCTCCGCTCTTAAAAAAAGCCTTTCTGATAAAGTCCGATCCCCAATTCTACAGTTTCCAGGAAAGCGGAGAGCTGTTCGCCTGTGTGATGATGATTGTGATGAAGAGCCCAAAACTCCAATTCATGGAGGAAGTGCGACTAAGGTCTCTCTTCTTCCATGCTTGTTGGATTCTACAAAAACTATTGATGTGCACGGTGAGAGTTCTCTCCATGAGCAACAAGAGTGGAATGGTTCAGGCACAGTTGAGGATGGCTCCAAGGGACTGGTATCATCTGCCATACCCCACAAAGCTTCATCACCAACCGCTCAACAAGGCATGGAGAAGAGAGCTAGAGAAATAGACGACACACGTGTACATTCTAGCCCTGCTCAAGTAGACTTTACGAATATGTCCTCCACGGAGACTAAACCAGTTTTTTCACCTATAATGTCCCCATGGTCTATCACTAGTAGCAAACCTTCAGGGGAACTGAAAAGCAGGCACTCTGGCAAGACGCCTGTTCATATAACTCATAAGAAAGCCCCATCTGGATCCAATATTGGCCCCACTTCAATTTCTGATGGCTCAAAGTCATCTCTTAATCAAACAACAAATGAAAGAATCAAGTCAGCTTATTCAGGGGAGAGAATGAAAACAACTCCAAAAAAAGATTTAGAAATCAATGATTCTGTTATTCTAGTGGGAAATCCAGCTGAAAGTATCACATTCCTTGGTGAAAGGTATCTTGGTAACTCCATCATAATCGAGGTAACTATTTCTTTATTTTTGATGCTCACATTTCATTCTGCTATTTTTCAGGGTGGTTATTGGTGGAGATGTTAAGATGAGTTCCTCTATCGATTCAAAAATTCTGGACCCAGCTATGTCTATGAAACATCTTATTGCTGCTGCTCAGGCAAAGAGGAGACAAACTCATATGCAGAACTCTCATGGGACTCCTCTTTTGACTTCTGATGCCGACATACCAGGAAGGAGTCCAAGCCCCAACCCTGCTTTACAGGAAACGAAAGCCAACAACATGCCCCAACTGGGTATAGAAGGATTACATTCTTTTTCTTCTTTGACTTCTCCTACCTCTGATTTTCGTCAATTTTCATCAAATAATCAACATGAGAACGAAGAATTTGAGGAGCGGAGGGTTAGTTCAGGTAATCGAGCTGTTGGGGGTTCCCTAAGTGGGGGTACCGAGGCAGCTGTTGCTCGTGACTCTTTTGAAGGAATGATAGAGACACTGTCAAGGACCAAAGAGAGCATTGGGCGAGCAACTCGTCTTGCAATTGACTGTGCAAAGTATGGGATTGCCAATGAGGTGAGTTATCAACATGTGAAACTTTCCTTTTCTATGTTCCGATTGAACTGTCCTCACAGAATAAATATTAGCCTCACATAAATACCCGCTACCCCCCCCCCCCTTCCCTGGGAAAAAAAATATTATTTTGAAAAAAATTTATTACGATGGCTGTGGTGAAAATCATCATTATTATTTCTTGGAATGTGAAATGATCCCTAGGCATTATCTGGAGTGAGTGGTTGCAACTAAGTGAATTTATGTGCCTATAATACTTTCTTGTTATAATATATATCCTCTGTGAAATTTCCAACAACATGTTTTTCTTTTACCTTTATCTCACGCACTTCTGGTTACAATAATGAACAATGTTAAGTGGGGAACAAGAAATTGCAAAATTACAAGATACAATGCCATCTCTTCTGGCTTAAACCAACCACGCCTTGGGATTTCTGGCATCCACTGTTCTCCAATCTATTGCAGATGAAGATGAGTAGATCTTTTCATGGGTTAAGACCCAAATCCTTGCAACCCCTCTTCCATCCATATGATTAATCAATGAGTTTTTCTCAAGCAGTCCAGCTTTTCCTTGTAATTGGAATAGGGATATTATAAGGATAGGTCCTCTTTGAACCAAGGATGTTATGTAGGTGTTGGCCGGAAGAGAACTTCTAATTTTCTGCAGTAATTCTGATGTCTTTTTCTGTATTCACTTGTAATTCTCTCTTCTCTATGATTGTAGGAAGAAATTTCTTTATAAAATTTTGCTGAATCTTGTGTAGGAGATCATGACTGAGATTTTCCAGTCAATTCTTGTTTCTGTCGAGTAGTGACTAGTGAATCTCCTAAAATATCGTGGAAATCAAATTTAGCATTTAAATCCTAGTTAGAGTAAATTGTTTTGAAAAAGTTTACCAATCCTCAGTTACGTAGCAAATTGCACGCCTGTTTCAAAATTGGGTTGTATCTGGTGGATGCAACTATTTAACCAGCCATTATCCAAAACTGTTCACATATACTTTTCCCGTTCTCAAGTTTTTTATTTTTTCTTCTAATTATAAAATTTGAAGCTTTCAAACTTTATTATCTGTTTGATTCTACCTTTTGTAAACTTAACCTGCTCCCAGGTTTTAATGAATTCTGTGCTTAATCAAGTCTATCAATGCAACACAAAAGCACATGTTATTAAGCAAACAATTATTTATTATCATCTGAACAATGGTGATATCTTGGGATCAACATAAATGAATGTTAACAGACAAGTGTATCATTAGTTTCTATTCTCAGTAAGAAATGACAATTTTTTGACTGTGAAATGGTTAAAAAACTTGAGGCCTTTCTTGGTTTGAAGATTGTAGTGTATATTTTGTTTGTGAACATGTTTCTGTTTTAAGAGGTCTCCCTGTCATCTGGATGATTGTTATCTTCTGACATGATTAATGAATTCCGTTTCTTACGAAAAAAGAATTAAGAAAAAGTTGACGCATTTCTATTGAAAAGATTTCCATCTTCGCCAGATAGTTTCTGTAGGATGAAAATGTAAGCTTATAAAGGTCATAGTCTGTTGAATATCGTGGCTGAGAGAGTTGTTGTACATTGCCTTCCATTTTCATTTTCTCATTGATCCTGACACGCTTCTTTGGTTCCTGGTACTTTGATCTTATGTTGGAATAAACTCCTCTTCGCCTTCCTCTTTCTCTGAGATTGGGGTAAGGAGGGAAGGAGGAAGTTGGGAGAGGGAAGATGTAGGCTGAAGTAATCATTCTGCTTCAATTTAATTTTTTTAAACCAAAAACAAACATGAGATGAGCAATTAGTGTTTTACTAAGGGTCTATTTGATGTAGATTTTGTGAAAAGTGAATTTTTTTGAGAATGTATAGTTAAAGAGTACGGAAAAGTTATGGTCGCAAAATTATTTAATCGAAAGAATGTGTGGTTGAAAATGAGTTTGAAGAAAAATGAGTTTTAAAGAATTAGAACCAAACAAAGGCTAAGATTTCCAATATTGTAGGAGAGAAGTATACTGTAGTACCTTTGAAGGGTGAAATTGCTAGCGGCTCTGGGAATTGTTTGAAATCAATGGAATTTGATGGATTAATTCACCCAACTTTTTAGTTTTTTTGACAAGATATGCGTTGTATTATTTGATATCGTCTTTACTTGAGTAATCCTGGACATGTGGATTGCTCTTCTGTGCATGCATTATGATTGATTCTACTCGTATCTTGAAAAAAAATTATGTAAGTTACTTATAAAATTACTTTGTTTCACTTCACCTCTTCCTCATCTTGGCTTTCTGTCCTGTAATTTGAGCTTTTGCTAGTTGCTTAATTTGCATTTGAAGACGCTAATTATTATAAAGCCAACTAATGATAGCTTATCTTGAATATCGATTATGAGGCCTCTCATATATTTGGGATAGTTCTGGCTTATGGAAATTTGGTCTAAGTAGCTGCTTTGGCGGTAATGTAATGATAGTACCAACAGGGCGAAGGAATCGTTTAAAAGAGGATTTGCGAACTTTAAGGATTTGGTCCTTTCGCAGAATATATTAGGTTTGAAGATTTACAGAAATAGGCACTCAATCTTGTGTACAACCTCCATGATTTGAAGTTTTCCCTTAAAGTTGGAAGAGTGAGACTGGAAATGAAATAGAATGAAGTTGGGAATGATAAGAGTCATGCCTTGCTTTGTGAACACTAGCATCCAATTCTGGAATTATGAATTTGTAGCAAGGACAGCTCTTTCCTTGGATGTTGGGGAGGTGGGGTTATAAATATCTGTCATTTTAGTGACTTGTAAATGTGTATTGACTTCTTGATTTCTTGTAAATCTTTTAAAGAGCAGACTGGAATTAGTAGATTAAATCTGGAGGTCAGATTATGCGTAGTAAAGATCAATGTTTTTTAAACATTAAACCGGAAAAAAATGTAAAGGGTCAAATGGTAGAATCGGTGGTTATAAAATTATAACCCCTATTTGATTTTGCTAAAAATCAGATTTTTAAGTAGATTTTGATAAAATTGATGAAATGTGTGGTTGAAAAATTGATCTAAGTTGTGAGTCCCATGAACATGTGGTTAAAATTAATTGTTTACTTTGACTTAGATTTTATCAACTTTTACACTTAAACCAAACATGGGCTTAATTTATACCATAAAGAAAGATAGGAAAAGAATAGAAAGAGAGAAAAATGAAAAAATGTGGAAGACATCATATCATCCATACATGACCACAAATTGAATAATACTAAAACAGTTTAGGGGCATCCTTCTATGATCCCATATTGAATTGCAGTAATACGTCTGTGTGGCATAACTGTCAATTTAGGTTACTCAAAGACATTGCATAACACCGAGGGTTCATTATTCTCTCTCTCACACACTTTACCCACCATCCCTCCTCTCCCCTCCTCTGTAGATAGCTGCTGCTGCTTCCTAATGGCACGTTCTCTCAAAATCTCCATGACTGCACCATATTATACTCCATTTCTCTCATACTTTCTCCAAACCCACCTATATGGCTATACCCCCCCTTCCGCACAGCGAGTTCACACAGTCATTTTCTTTTCAACACTTTTTTTGAAAGAAATGAAAAAATAGAAACTGAGGAAACTGGTCACCCCATGCCAGGTTCCCGATTGAACCTGCCAGTTGGCAGGTTTTGACCATTTAACTGGTCTCGATCTAGTTCCTGTTTTTTTGGGTCGAACTGGCCAGCAGGTCCAGTTTTCATCACACTTAAGAGTAAGAATTTTTTCCAAGGCCACTGATTAAGATTGTGGATCAAAAGAAGTTGGGAGGATGTTGTGTATTTTTTTGGTTACTGACGCCTAGAAGTAATTCGCTCAATTTTGTACATTTCTTTGTACTTTTTTCTTCTCTCTCTCTCTCTCTCTCTTTAATTTTTTGATAAATAGGGAAGTATGCTCTTCTTGTTGGACAATTAGGGATTTTTTTAACTACATTTGATAACTAAGGCTGATTTTAGGTTTCTGATGTAAAAATATTTTGTGCAATGGTATCTGAATAGATGCTTCAAATTATAGAGAATTAAGGGTTGTTTTCATCTCGTTTTTTGTTTTCGATTTTCTAAAATAGTAAAAACACGTTTACTTACCTATTTTCAAAAAGAATTTCCAAAAATGAGTTTAAAATTTACAAAGAAAATCGAAAACGTAAAAAATGTCGTTTTGGGTGTTTTCAGTTAAAATCAAGCCAAAAATTTTAAAACGTGTTTTGGCTATTTTTAGTTACGCGACCAACAAAAACCACCGCCATCGCCGCCTGCACCACACTGCCGGAACCACCGTCTGCGACATCGCGACCCAAAACCACTGTCACCGCCACAACAACAGAAGAAGCCGGTGACGTCGCGACCCAAAACCACCGCCACAATCGTTAAAATAGAAGAAGTTGGCGACGTCGCATCCAACCATCGCACACCACGCACCTAAATCAACCACCACATCAAAAAAAAAAAAAAAAAAAAAAAAGAGACGAAGAAGCCGGCGATCGCAGGGAGCGCCGCTCGTTGCTCTTCGCAATAGCTCCGCCTTCGTCTTCGGCGCCGGCGGGAGACGACAGAGAGAAGGGGAACAAGAGAGAGAGAGAGACGAGAGAGGGGGAGGGGGGGGGAAGAAGAGAACAAGTTTTCCAATTTTTTATTTTTGAAAATAATTTTTCAAAATAACAAAAAGAACACATTTTCAACAATCTTCAAAATGGACACTCAAAACACAAAACCCAAAATGAATTCAAAACTCAAATCGAAACACGAAGAGAACAACCCCTTATTCAGCAACATTTAAAACATGAAAACTGATTTTAGGTTGCCGTTGTAATGATATTTTGCGCAATGATATCTGGTGAAAGACCCAAAATACTACAAGAATCAATTATTAGAACTCATGAAATATATAATTGGAAATCTGTATTTTAGAGTTATGAGTAATTGTTTCTGATTTTATTACTTGAATTTCTTAGGCTTTGAGTCAGATGATTTATTTCTGGAAAGAATGAAAATTAAGATTTAGGTCAACTTGTCAGCTTTTAAAATTAAGATTTAGGTCAGTTTAAAAGTTGGCCAGGTAATTAATTGCATCTGAAGAATTGAGTTAGAGGAGTGACAAAATTACATATAAAATATGGTTTACCATATGCACTATACTGGTTGTCTAATGCTTCTTGTAGGTTGAAAGAGAACCACAACTTTAATCAGTATACTTAAAACAAAGAAATATAGAATGGTTTGTAACTCTTGAGGATCTGTTACTCCAACTTAGTATTGCATCGAACGACCAATTTGCAAACTTAAGCTTTTAGAAAGAGTAACTGATGTATCAGTATGAAATCCATGAGTAAATTCTGAATGCCACATAAAATGACTAGCACTCCCATCTAGAGAAAACAGCTGCTGTTGGTTACTTCTAGCCTTGTGCATGCACCCATGGTAAATATATGGTACCCAAACTCCAATCTAAAAGTAAGCTGCTGTTGATTCTGTTTTCCCCACTTTTTTAGTGTACCTTTTTGTTGCAGTGATTCTCTTGTTTGTATGTTTCCTGTACGAAATATATGCATTTTCTTGTGACAATTCAACTATATTTCAGTGCATTGTTTCATGCAGGTTGTGGAACTTCTCACTCAGAAGTTGGAAAACGAGCCCAGCTTTCATCGCAGAGTGGACCTGTTTTTCCTAGTTGATTCGATAACCCAATGCTCTCATGGTCAGAAAGGTAGAGAAATCTTAAAGAGTACATTTTAGTAGAGAAACTCTCTCCCCTTCTCCTATTACTTTGTTGCTGTGTACTCTTGAAATTATATTCATCAACTGTTTTATGGATGATTTTCTACCTGATGTTGTGCATGTTTGGGTGGGCTTATAAGTTGGGGCTTATAGGTTACTTGTAAGCCTATCCAGACATGCTGCTTCTCTCTCTCTCTCTCTCTTTCTCTCTTCCTTTTTCTAGACAACCCATACTTCCCTTTTCGGGTGGAGATTGTTTATAATTCTTTCCTTGCTTGTTCTTGAAATTACATTCAACAACAGTTTCAATGAACGGTTAATGTACATGATGTCTTAGTGTCTTGAGTTCTTTTTCTCTCTTTCTTTTCTCCAGACCTCACTTGCTTCTTTGGGTGGAAATTTGTTTATAATTCTTTTCTTGCTTGTTATGGTCCTTCAGGAATTGCTGGAGCCTCGTATATTCCTGCAGTTCAAGCAGCATTACCCCGTCTCATAGGAGCTGCTGCTCCGCCAGGGGCAAGTGCTCATGAGAATCGTCGTCAATGTCTTAAGGTGACTAAAGTTCATATCTGAAAGTGAGCCTTTCAGCTCTGTGCAGAATGATTGAGTTACAATCTTTCCTTAGGTCTTGCGATTATGGCTTGAGAGGAAAATCTTGCCTGAATCTGTTCTTCGTCGCTGTATGAATGATATTGGTGCAGTGAATGATGATGCTTCTGCTGGGTTTTCCTTTAGGCGTCCTTCCCGAGCTGAGCGGGCTATAGACGATCCTATTAGAGAAATGGAAGGCATGCTTGTGGATGAGTATGGGAGGTACTAAAATTTCGTCCTTGACTAGTTCTCTACACAATACTTTCTAGGGAAAAAGATGGTATTGGCACATCATTGTTCCGCCTTGCAACATTCCTAAGTCACCCGCTAAATAACCCTCATTATAGCTGGTGGATTCTAGCTTGCTAGTATGCTTTGTGAGTTTGATTATCTATGTTAAGACACTGCTTTCTGTTACAAGCTCAGTTTTACAAATTACACACAACACACACGAAAAGGAGTTCGTGAGCCTGTTTCGCAAATTTAAATATATTGCCTGCCGTATTTTGGCTGAATCGTGGTAGTTGTTTTATCTGTCAACAGATTTTTTTTGTTTAGATATGGGTAAGATAATTTAAATCTACATTCCTCTTGACTTGGTGTTAATTTCCCCTAGCAAGCCAGATTACAAGGGATCCGAATTGAATGACCATGGGTTTCTGCCATACTTTTGTGCCATTCGTTCCTATTTGTATTCGCAATTACTCGTTTTACTCTGATTTTCGTATTATGTTATTGGTATTGGCACAGTGGACACAATATCTCCTTCTATATTTTGGAGGATATTTTCTTGAAAACCTGATTATATGGTGTGTCTTTAGCCAAACCATGTCTTTCTATCATCTTGTTTGTGATTTTTATTATGTATTTATTTATTTGTGTCGTGTACCTGTACTTTCTTGTAATCAACCAAATATATTTTTGTATATTGTGTTGTTTGGACATGAGTGCTCTCTTGTGGGGTGGTATGTCTGTTCTTTGTGAGGGGTACGTGGGTATGCACATGCAGTATTATCTCTCTTTGCCTGGTTTTATAAATTGATATATTAGTTTCTGTGTTCACATTCAGCTTTCTAACTTTTGTTGTTTTTTCAGCAACACAACGTTTAAACTACATGGCCTTTTGTCATCGCATGCCTTTGTAGAAGCAGAAGAGGAAGAGGAAGACCAGGATTATATCCAGGCTAATTTGTGCAAGGAAGTTGCAGATGGATCACCATCAGAAGGAATGCCTGTCAATGGAGATCCTGAAAATTGTGCAGTTACTCCAAGTGACAGGCGTCGCTTCATTTTAGAAGATGTGGATGGTGAGCTTGAAATGGAGGATGTGTCTGAACACCAAAAAGACGAAAGACCACTGTCCAACAATGGGGCTTTTGAGACTGCTAAAATTCAGCCAGATGCAGATATGATTCTGGTGTCAGTTTCAAACAATTCTTGTGAATTGTTGCCTCTACCTGATGGTTCGCCACCATTGCCTTTTGATTCTCCTCCTCCAACTCCACCTCTACCCACTTCACCACTTCCATCGCCACCTCCACTGCCACATTCATCGTCTCCATCCCCACCGCCACCGCCACCGCCACTTCCTTCGTCACAGAGATCTCTATTTCCTCCACCACCCATCGGTCCTCCTTCCGCATTACTTCCAGCACCATCGTTGCCTCTACAGCCTACACTGATGTCCCAAAACATGGCGCCACTTCCATCATCAATATCTACTTCCTCGGTCACGGCAGCATATCAACAACATCCTTTACCAAATGAAATTGCTAGCACAGCCATTGTAAGGTTTCTGGCTGTTCCACTCCCTGCACTGTTATTAGAGTACGATTACATGTTAAATCTTCTTTTTACAGGGAAGTCAACTCTCTCAAATGACGACAAATACTTCTCATGGGCCTCATGTTGATGCTTCTGTCAAAAATGAAGTATTTTTGCAGCAATCACTCTGCTTTGCTCCAGCTGGAGTCGGCAATGCACGAGAACACTCTGGATATAATTTGTCAAGGACCATAGAATATGGACGCAGTGGCACTTATATGGACATGAATTCTCGACAACAGCTGTTTCATCCTGGTAATCCACCATTTGCTCAAAGTCCTCCGCTTGTCAATCACGCACCCAATCTTATCTCATATCCAAAAACCTCAGTCCAGCAACACCCGTATCCCCCTTACTCGTTGCAAAACTTTCCCGATGTGCCGAGGCAATATGCTGCTGATGAACAGTGGCTGGTGCAACCAAATGAGTTTAATTCTGATCATCCGCGCAGTGTATGGATGGCAGGGGGGAGAGGCTCAGTTTCGTCCTTTCCACATGAAGGTGTGTATTTTTACTTTTGTGATCACAGTCAATCATATAGAATCACATCACCATGATTAGAGTTCTCTGTTATAATATCTTTCATAATGACTCTTTATGTTCAGATGGTTATTACTAAGACTTCCATTATATGATATAGTCAACATTTAATTAGCTGCATGCATCTATGAAAAGAGCTTTTTCCTTCAGTTGCATGTATATTTTGACTTCATTTATTTAAATTAACTCCTCGACATAATGCACCACCTAAGTATGGTGGTTACTTTTAGTTTGCAAATTTATACTATTGAGTTCAATTCACATCCCCACCGGTATTGGTCAAAATGTTTGACTAATTATGATCTGAAATGCCTAATCTCATCCTCCACAGACGTAACATCAAACGGAGGCAGCTATTACTACTGTTAGGCTTCCCTTTAAGATGGTTCTTCATTTACATAGTATTCCTCACATGAATTAGCCTAAATTTATGGGTTCCTTTCACCTTACCAAGGATGACTTCGGCAATGTGGAATGTTCTGCATCTTATTGTTCTTTTTATCTGAGGTCAATCATATTTCAGAAACTATTCCCTGTAATTACCTTAAACCACTTAGAGAAAAATAAATAAATTTTCTTACAAAGGGAAGTTGCAATTTTATGCACAAGGGACTTCGATAACTGAACTATCTATGAATAAAAAATCCAAATATATGATTAATGATGACGAAATGAAAAACTTTAAATAATAAAACAAGTTCTATTAGATAGAATTTAGCTACATGCATTTGAGATTTTTACTTGCAAGATCCGAATAAGATGTTCATATCAAATTATTGAAGATGTAATGTATCCAAAATATATTCTTGTTCAAGAGACTTGCTGCTTTGTCCTTTTCCTTCGGGGAATCCAAAATCAGTACTCTAAACTCTCAAGCCTCTCCTCTAGGTAAATTCTTTGAAGCAAAGAATCTTGTTTATTGGTTCTTCCTCCTGAACTTTTAGGGTATTGTGACAGCGATCCAACCTTGCTGTGAAAGGTGGAAAAATCATTAGCCGTGATTTGACTGTCTCCAGGCTGACCTAAAAGAATCTTTACCAAGTTGTGCATTACATAGTGTTTGGATTCATTATTCCCTTTCTCGTAAAAGTCCTTCCTCAGATGGAGTTTTATTTATTTTTCATGCAAAAAGATGGCAGTTCCCTTTGGTATTTCAGTTGTCCAAATTCTTGTTATCATGATTAATGTGTTGCCGAAATATATTTTAAAGAAATAAAGGTACACAATAGTTAAGAATGGAAAATTGTCGTCGAATATAAGATTTCTGGTACTCCTTCACGTGTTCATAGAACGGGTACACAAACAGATTCAAGGATGGACGGTTATCTATAAATTCAAGTGTTTTTGCTAACTTTTGATATATCATTTGGCCTTTTGAAATAGTTGTGATCTTATTTGTACTTCCTGCTCCTCTATTGTTGATAACACTTACTAGAAGATGAGCGTTCTAATTTGAAATACAAATACACAGATAAGAGACCCTGTACTGACAGTCTTAGTTATAGATTGGTTGTTTGGCTTTGAAGCTTTATAGGTATAAAAGGGGTGTAAACGTGTCCTGGAGGAGTTTTTTCCCACTTTAAATTTACTAAGGCATGAAATGATGCACTACTTAAAAAAGAGTAGTAAAAAAATGTCATAAAAATTGTTTAAAAGAGTAAAATGTATTTGCTGTCTGAGACTCGGTCCTCTCTCTCTCTCTCTTTTATTTTTTTATTTTTTTGTATCACTGAATCTTGGATCAATGTTGTTTCTGGGCATTCTGATGCTATTAGTTACTAGATTTCAGTGACTGCACATCCATGCACAGTTCTAATGAACTTTCCTGTAGCAGGAATTTCTGGATTCCCTTTGGAAAGGCATCCTATAAGTACAGTTGGTTTTCACCCCCCTG
>CAIGRB010129152.1:8482-18482 GCA_903798255.1 Fraxinus quadrangulata | reverse complement strand
TGATTTGATTTTCTGTTTTTATTTAATGCTTTCCTATGAAAAGAAGGAAGCTCCTATTGATTTCTAAGTAATGACTTCATGACCAATTGTCATTTACCTTTCTTCGTTCTTGAGGAGCAGCCAGACTATTAGACACTGATTAAATACATTGGTTTCTTAACACCTAGAGTTCCAAGTATTGTTGTTCATTCCATCAAACACTACCCTGTCAAGGGGGAGGAATATAAAGAGCTCCTGATCTTGGTTGTCAAGAGATGGATGCAATACCCCTAAATTCAGTTCTGTGTCACATATTTCTGGAGCACGCCAAACGAGAGGGAAAGATCATTTATACTGATACTGAAAAGATCCTTTTCTCAGGTAATGGCAATCATGTTAAGCATCTCTCTCCTCTGAAACACGGAGAGCTGAAAATAGGAAAGTGCTAGAACAAACGGAAACAGGAGCCAAAAAGAAAACGGAAAATAGGAATCGATGTTGATTATATTCTTTTTGGGATTCCCACTTTACATGCTTTATGCTAAACATCCTTGGCACATTTGCATAGGAGAAGAAAAGGGAGAACCAATGATTTGTTTCGATGCTAGGTTTGAGGATTAGGCCTTCTTCGTGGAGAGTACAGTTGTATATGCTCTTGCTGTGGTTTAGTGCTTGGTTTGTAGTTGTTTTATGACTTGTCTCCTTATGGAGTAGATGGCAACATAGAATTAGTCACTTCACTAGGCAGGTCAGTTTGGTTGATTCCGTATTGTATTTACAGGTTGGATTACCTCTTGGATGGGTTATGTGTGTTTGATTTTCTCTTTTCTATTTTCTGCATCTTTATAAACTGCTTCATGGTCATTTGACAGTTAGATCAAGGGAGCAGCAGTCAGCATGTTTTGGTAAATGCTACCCAAAAGATGGTTGTTCAAAGGGAAGGATTGTCTTCTAGGATTCCTCAGTTGGATGGTCCCATACCCGATCCATATGATGACATACTTTCTACACCCAATGTTAGTTTCTCTTCTTTGTTCTCGAAGTGTATGTTTGTATCCATTGTTAGTTTGTTTGCTTTTTTGTCCACTCAAATGTGGATAGCATGGATGGGTGTAATGTTGTTTTCACTAGGTTGGTCTGTTTGTATTTTTTTTTAATTATGGTCATGTAGCATGCACCTTTCATTTGATTGCATTTTTCTTCTGACACGTTTTTTCCTAGTTTTATGACTAACCACACAAATTTTATGATGTGTACCTATTACTGTTTCTGTTGCTAAGCAGGCATGTGTTGACTTTCAGAGTTGATATGTCGTTATAAAAGATAAAAATGTATATAATGTAGGTAAGTGCCTTTGGCTGGTGATTGAAGGGTTTTCACAAAGAGTCTTATTTTAAGGAATTTTTTATATTCTGTAAAGGTTTTTTGAGTGCCAAATTTTACTGAATAGGAATGCAGAAAACAATTTCATGAATCAAATATCTGTTGTCTCTTGAATATAAATATGATACGAATAACACTTACATGTTATTTTGTTTTATTGAATTGTTCTTTGAGCAATGAAGCATATGTTAAGCCCTTGTTTGACAACCATTCTTTCCTTTTTTCATACTCACTTTCAATCACACATTCTCACAATAAAATATTTTTCACGTAAATTTAAAAATTTTCCTTACATTTTAACCACACATTCTCCCAAATTTTACTATTCAAAAACTCATTCTTTCCAAAAAAAAAAATTCTGTCAAGCGGGGGCTACATATGGAAGGGTTTTAGTTGACTAAGTTCTATGTTGTTAGCTTGGATGCCAAATTCTTTATCTTAAATGGAAGTGTAACATTTGTGACAGTTCATTATCAATTTTTATACCGTTAGAATGGATGAAATATTTGATTACCTTAAAAAAAAAAAACATTTGTTCTTTTGGCCTCTTCTACATTACTTTTGAGAAAATTTAACTTCTAGCCAAAAGACGATAATTTTAATTTGAAGAGAAAGGATTCCAACTGCAACTCTTCTTTTTCGTTTGCTCTCCTCTTTCATCTTCTTAATCCGTATTTAATCCACAGAGATGTGATCTGGGAACAATTTCTTGTCATATATTAATTTGGGAACAAATCCATGTCTCATGAAATTCGTTCACCACTATGGCTTAGCAGGATTAATAAATTCGTTTGACTAAGCTTAAAAAGTTTACTTAGAAGTAAATAAATTAAGTATTAACGAACTTGTCATGTCTCGTTAAACCCTTGCTCCACTATGGCTTAGGAGGATAAATAGCTTGTTTTTTATTTATTGGTCAAAGTTGGATATAAGTAAGCTGTTTTTACATTAAGGTAGGACTTACTTTCAATATGAGTATTTTTTTTTTTTTTATTTGTATTCAAGAAAATAAATCCATTCCAAACATGTTTGGAATTAAATTTTTACTTAAAGTAACTTTTATTTACTTTTAAGCTTAGCCAAACATGCTCCTCTCCTGTATTGCTATTTAAATTTAATTCACCATTTATCTATAGAAGTTGACAATATCAATTGGAACCACAAAGGACATGGAAATTTCAGACATGAATTCCTTCAAATTATTTGTCTGTTATTTATCACATGGAACTGGTTTTGGTCAACAATATCCTTGCTCTAGAACCTGGCACGTTAGCTGGACTTTTAGTATTTGCATAAGTGGTTTCTCTGCCTTTTAAGTTGTATGTTCTGAGATGCTTCAAAATACTTTACCTTTTAAATCCATTGCCTTCTTTTAATGTTGCAGAGGAATTTCATTCTTTCATCTAAATGTGGAGGGGATTACAAGTCTATGAATCTCTTTTTTACTAACTAGCCTCCAAAACTTTGAAGTTTGTTTCAAGTTAAATTAAATGCTATGGAAACAATTTGAGAGTTTTGATTGACACTCAATCTACTAATATTAGAAAAACTGTGTTCTCAGTGGTAAAAGAGCAGTAACATGGTGCATTTGTATTGTAAGGGCTGATAACAAGTTTGAAAACAGTGTTATTCAATGTGCCTCATTTGATGTGCATATCATCTCTCATATGCAGGCTACCATTTCATCTGAAGTATTTCATTTTTCAAGATAACTGAGACAATTTCTTTTTCATTTATGTAACTGTTGTGGGTTCTGTTTCATGATGTACACGATATGTTTTGACATGATGAAACTCACTGGAAGTTACTTTAACTTACCTAGCTGCTTTTTTTGAACTGAAGATATACAATTTTCAAGGTGTTGCCAATGAGGACTACAACATAGTGAACACGCCCGCGCCACATGGTATAACTCTTCATCTATCTTGCACCATGTGATATGTCTTAAAGTATTCACGCTCTTATGTTGATGCATTTTGTTTGTAATTATCTAGAGGGGGTTGATGAAATAAAATTAAGCAAATTCTCAAGTTTCTAAAATTTTTAGACTTCTGAAATCCCCTTTCAATTTCAGTGCAAGTGCAGCAGAGTAAAAGCTGTCAAGTGGTAAATGCATTGGATTTTATGCTTTTTGAAGAACAGTATTTGTTCAACAAAGATAAGTTGTAACATGTGAACAGAACTGATGGAGATGCAGATATTGTGTTTAATAATGTTTTGGTTACTGTACCTTTGTCCATTGCTAAAAGCTTCCTCTTTGGGTTTCATCAATTCCAGTTATTCAAGTCAAAAACAGGATCTTTATTCCTGTGGAGTATCTGTTCAGTTACATCTACAACCCTTATCTTTTCTTTGGATGGTCAGTTCAATTCCAGCAAATTACACCCCAATCTTTTGAGTAAAGGTTTATTGTATTACTTACAGCAACAATCCTTTTCTTTCAGTTGGAAGGAACAGTCCATCTTTAGCAGCAAAAGCAGCTAACCTTTTACAGGATTTACGCTTAGAAGACCAACTAGAAAAGTTGTGTGGTAGTTTAGCTCATTAGGAGCCTCTTCGATAGGATGATATAGCAATTTAAGTTCAACAAAAAATCTTAGAAATCAAGTTTATATGAATGATAATTGTTGCAGTAGAGGGTTTGAGCTCACTCGTTCATATCATGATTTGAACAATTTCGTTTAAATAAGTGATATCTTGATGAAATATAACAAGAGGGATGCAGCTTATATTGTATTGTTTTACTTTTTGAAGAATGAGACAATGGAGCGTAATGATTTGACTTGTGGTTACGAAGGTGCAATACCAATAGGTCTCTCAGATTCTTCTATACTTCTATTTTTTGTCATTGGTGATTGAAGTTGAAATTAAAAGCTTATTCGTGTGAGAGCAAAAGATAGGTATTCTGAAGACAGATGATTAACAGAGTGGCTTTAGCATAATACTTCAGCACAAGTTAAGCTCTAACAAAAGCTAACTGAAGATGTCTGCAAGTCAATTAAAGAAGGCTTGCTAAGGTTATCTTTTCATACTTTTTTGGCAAATATGATAGTGGATAGTTGGGATAGGGGAGATGGGGCAGACTTTAGTTGCCTATATATTATATAACTAAGTTTGACATGACATATCCCCTTGGTCAATTTTACCATGTTGCAATACTTGAGATCCTTTATCCTGTTCAGATATCTGCTTTATGTTTTGATGTGGAACTTCCTCGAGGTATTTTGAAACTCTTGTCCGAGATACTATCATCCAAACACTCTTAAGACTCTTTTAAATACAAGACTTGTTTGCAATCATCAAAACCTGAGAGATTGAATCACGTTAAGCCTAACAATTGTTCTGTCATCTGCACGTTTTTTAGAGATGCAAGCACCGACTCCTGCTCCTGCTCCCCAGAATGACATTGCAGATGATGACGAAGATGAACCTTTGAATGAAGATGACGATGACGATGATTTGGATGACGTGGACCAAGGGGCGGATCTGAACACAACACATTTGGTTCTGGCACAATTTGACAAGGTAAATGACCTAAAGAGAGTTTCCCCATTTTGTTTCCTAAGGTCCTTTGATGTGTTCTCATTCTTTGAGCTATATTAATTCTATAATGATAATATCTCTGATGGATGCTTGTTTTATAGGTGACACGTACCAAGAGCAAGTGGAAATGCACTCTGAAGGATGGCATTATGCACATAAACAACAAAGACATTCTGTTCAACAAGGTGTTTCTGTCTTGACAATAATTTTATTTATCTATTCCCTTTCTTTTGATTCATATGATGCTGCTCTGTACATTTTGTGAGTGCATCATCTGGAAATTTAGAATCGTAATTTTGGTGCGCTGTTTTTCTGCAGGCAACAGGAGAGTTCAACTTCTGATCTTTTAGAGATAAACTCACTCTCCCCAGATGGCTGTTTAGTTTGGAGAAAAACCAGAGATCTCTCTATCGTTTATATTGTCATCTTTGGTCTCTATTATTAAGTGAAAGAGAATTATGATTGAGCCCGTGACGCTTCTCAGAAGGTTTCCTGCATATGTACATGTAAACAGTTTTTGCTCCAACTGCCCTTTTAAGTTTCGTGAATCTTACCTTGAACTCCATTAATTGCACACTTGCTGTAACATTTATTACTCATATCAAATTCTATTTAAGTGTATGAGATTCGAATTTCTTTAAGTTCGATATTGTAAATTCTTATCTGCTCGTGCATCTCGTCCAGTAGCCCCCCTCACCCCACCCCCAAGCCTTCCTTTTTTCTTTTTCCCTTCCTGGGCTGTGCAGACCTACTAGACAGTCGGGCCAGTGGTTTGCGGGTTGATTCCTCTGTCTATAATGAATCTTGGAATTGCAGGTAGGTTCATATTTATTTAGGCTTGTGCATTTATCGCAAGCCTTTTACCACTCTGGTTATCATCCCTTTGGATACTCAAATTTCAGAGATTTTGCCATTTTTTTTACGGGCGATTGTTATATAATCTTTTTCACAACAGGCTGGCCTATGGGTGTAAATCTGGGCCTCGTCAGCTGGCACATCGGGGCTCGGCTCTGTCCTGTCACTGCATGGGGACTTCTATTTTTAAATTTCTCATACGTTCTGGCCTGGCTGAGGCCACCAGCAAAAGCAAGTCGAGCCCCTTTATACTTCTAGGATGACTTGTACCTTGAATTTTCCTCGACTTGTGTTGTGCAACACCAAAAGCAAAGTAAGTCTGGACAACTTTCTTTACACCTCTAGCTGGCCTCACATCTTGAAACTTGGGTTGTCTGAAGTCTGCAACATTAGATAAATAATTGGTACTTCATAGCCTAATTTTCTGTTTCTTAAATATTTGGATTTTCAAGGTTCCAAAAGAATGATTATATAGATGTTTCAGGGGAGTGTTTGGAGGAAATTGATGTTCATACACACAAGAACGGCAACAACTGTTTAGGTAAGTCTGATAATAAAATAGAATCATACTGATTCTCGAAATGTCTTTCTCAACATTCCTCAAAAGCCCCGTCAATTCAAGGACTGAGGGATCTAAACCCAAGAAGGAAACAATAGAGACCTAGATTAATAGATTTTTCAGGGGAGTTTTTGGAGGAAATTGATGCTCATACTCACAAGAACGGCAACAACTGTTTAGGCTAGTCTGATAATAAAAATAGAATCATGCTGATTCTCGAAATGTCTTTCTCCACGTTCTTCAAAGCCTCGTCTATTCAAGGACCGAGGGATCTAAACCCAAGAAGGAAACAATAGAGACCTAGAACATATCAAACCATTCCTTATTCACTGCAGGTGATACAAGTGCACATTGGAATTGGAATAGGGTTTGCAATGTTGAAGGTTCTGCCATTGCACCAACTGCATGATTTTGCCATCCACCCCCCATTTCTGAAGGTGGATCCTCTCTCTCTCTCTCTCTCTCTCTCTCTCTCTCTCACACACACACACACACACACAATTATAGGTGTGGAGAAAGTATAAGGGGGAGATAACAAAGGTATCACAGCCTGGGTTGAATCAATCTTGACATTGTTTGTGAGTTCATCAGGCTGAATTGCAGCTGGTGCATGTTTTTGCTACCGGGTCGGGGACTTATTCCAGGAATCCCGTGTCTGCTTTCTGGGCTCCTTTGTACTAGTTTCCATTGTTTATAGATGACCGAGAAAAGGTCGAAACTATGTAAAAATGGAATCGAAACAATTGGCATGAGAGGGATTTGTGTGTGTGTGTATATGTGTGGAATGCATTCAGAGTGAAAGAAAGAAAAAGGGATAAAGGGATTTATGAATAAGGAATTGGCCTTGAGGGGCATAAGATATGGGTTCTGTTACTAAGGTTATAGGGAAAGAGATCAAAGTGAATGGCAAAGGTTACATGTAACGGATGGAGGCATAATGGTTCATAAATACACATGAATGATACCTTTTCAAGTGTTCAAAGGGGTCACATTTTGAATAGAATAATGTTACTACTAGTAGTCGTCATGCATGACATACATATGTCACTTTGTTATTTGATATATCACATAGAACGACTACAAATAGTTTTTATTATGAATAACATTACTCGAATAGAATAAGCATTACCAAAAAAATGTCATAATTTTTATGACAATTATGAAAACAAAAACGCCATCTTTGGATTACTTTCAATTTTGATCACTGAATTTATGGATCAATTTCAATTGGGTCACTCAATTTTAATTTACTTTCCAGTTTAGTCACTCTATTAGTCTCCGACGTTAAAAAACTGACTGACATTGAAACAAAATGAAGTCATCATAAACAATTAGCTTTTGTTGTTGGTGGCTCAGTACGAGTTTTTTCGTCTTATCCAATTATTATTTAGCTTGAACAAAACCCAATTTTGAACTTTATTAAATGCTAATTTTATTATGTTTTTGTTACCATATAACCGTTATATATTAATAAGACAGATCAGAAAATACAATTAATCTAGTTGTATGTTGGCAAGATCTAAGTCATTGATTTCAAAAATTATTTTTAAAATGATTAGCTTAGATGTTGTCATCACATAGTTTGTAAACCAAGTTTGTTAACATAATTTGTACAAATAGCATGATTCCAGAAAATTTTATTATACAATAAAGGTTATTAATTTATAGAAGAATAATTTATTCCATGAGAACAAGTTGAGCCAAGAAATTTTTACTATATAATAGATGTTATTAATTTATTACAATGGTTATACTATATTACAACAAGAATATTACAACAAGAACAAGTAATTTATTTTATTTCATATATTGCAAGTGAACCAATTTCATTAATTTATAACATTTCTTTTTTAAAAAAATGAGAAAAAAGAGAGAGAAATAAATTTAAGTATGTTTTAATAATAAATTTAAGAGACAATATCAAAGATATTGCTCATCTTTTTGACAATATTAGAGCTTTAAAAATATTACTAACCTTATCTATTTCTAAATTTGAGTATCATATTCGCCACCTGGCCACCTTTAAGACTAATTACTAAATAAATATAAATTATTAACACCTAAATTGCCCTTGAGAACCACTATACGTTTATTTGACCCTAACTTCACAACCTATTATCAAAGTTAGTTAATCTAATTAGTAAACTTTGCCATCCATTTCACTGAGTTTAGCAATACATATATTTCTTTATTCTTTCACTCCACTAGTAGAAATGACAAAATCTCTTTTACAGATCTTTTCGACTCGCCCCATATTGTCGTGGCCAAAATGGTACTGAAATGAGGGTGAGAAACATTACATCCCTTGCATTCCCTCAAACCGTTTAAATCTTTTTAATTTTAACTTTTATATTTTACAGTTTTAGATCATATTTAAAAAAATAATTAATTAATAAAACGAAACAATAAATAGAGATATTATAATCCACGCCCAACCTCACATCTCAAACCTCACCCTATTGCATTTCCTATTTGTCACTAAAATTACTTATTGATTTAAGTAAATAATCGAGTTACAATGGTATCCAAAAGTTTTGAGAAAGCAAGGCCCTTGGATATCACTTCAATGATATAATTCACTTAAGCACTGTTTGATTCTCAATATTTCTCATATTCATTTTAATCACATATTCACACAATAAATAATTTATACGTAAATCCAAAATTTCTTTCTACTCTTCTACCACACATTCTCTAAAAAAAATTTACTATTCAAAACATCATTTTCTCCCAAATAATAAACAAATAATTTCACATGAAAGAATCAAGAAATGTATAGCTTAATGAAAATGGATGTTGTAGTTTACCAATTAGAATAATTTGTTTTGATAATAATCTGAGGCTTTTTATGAAATAGTCAATTTAATGCATAGATGGTACAGAGTTTTATATATTGTTCAGGACAATTTAGGTAGTAATAATTTATAATTAATAAATAATTAGTCTAAAGGTGATCAAAGAGTGTAGATGATATTCAAAATTTGAAATAAAAGAGGTTAGTATATTTTTGAAATATGAGGGGTATTTCTGATATTTTCTCTAATTTTAAAGGTAATATAAATACAAAATGGTAAAATGGAATATACAAATTTGTGATTAGAATATACAAATTTGTGATAGATTGACTAGGAAATGTATGATAATTATATTCACACAACATTTTTTTGTTTAATGTACTACATTTTAATTGCAATTAAGATCCTCAAACTTTGTTTGTTGTCGTATTTACAGCCTGAACTTTTTTATTACATTCTTATCATCAACCTTTTATTAATGAGCACACATTGACCTTATATGGTTTTCATAAAAAAAATTCATAGGGATGACATACAAATACTCATTTGCTACTCATATTTGTAATTCAGATAACAATAACTAATACAAAAATTCGAAACAACATTTTCTTCTAATTTAAAAGGACGTCAACAAAATATTTGGACAAAAATCTTCATTAGAGACAAGATATGCTAATTAATTAATGATTAAGGTTTAGAATGTGAATAAAGTAGTTTGAGACATGAGTTCGACAAAAGATTGAGGATCTACAATTAAAATGCAATGTCACAAACAAAAAGTAAGGTGTGAATATAGCTAGGGGTGGGCGTGGATTGGGTTGGGTCAATTTTTTACCCAAACCAAACCAAACCAAACTAAACCCAATATAGTCGGTTTGATAAAAAA
>CAIGRB010129143.1:0-25919 GCA_903798255.1 Fraxinus quadrangulata | reverse complement strand
TCCTTTCAATTCCAAGGTAATCTCCTCCTCCTTCACTCTTATCTTTCTTGAAATTCCTTTAGTTTGTAAATCTATTTCATCTAGATGTATAAATTAATTTTGTCATCATCTTCTAGTCAAATTTCAGATTCATCTACTTGCACATCAAATGGGGGCGAAAGCAAGTGACAATGAGAGAGGAAAGAACTTCGACCGCCCGTGGCTTGGTCTATCAACAAGCCATCGACCAACGGTTCGCTAGTCGATCGACTGCAAGCCTGCTGGTCGGTCGACCAACCATTCCCCTAGGGTCGATTGACCACTAGGCAAAGTCAATCAACTCCTTTGGGGTGGTGATAATCCAACATTTCCCTCAAAAATCACATCAATTCTTTCAAATCCCAAAATTATAACTTTGAAATTGGACAAAATCTGACAAGTTGGGTGGTAGTTCTTCATATTCCAAAGGGGCCTAGCTCTTACAATTCTCCAACCAAATTGAATCAATTGTTCGATAGGTATACTCGCATTGACGATTATGTATATAGAGCCCATAGGTCAAAAGAAGAGGTTCCTAGGTTGTATCCCCACGAGATTGCTATGTACAAAAATTGTTTGGATGGGAAGTTTGATATTTCCTCTCCATCCTTTCTTTATTTCAATCTTCAACGAATTTCATCTTTACCCCTAGCAAGATAAATCCCAATGCGAGCGTGGAGGCCGACCGGCCCATCGAAAGATGGGTCGGCCGACTTTTCTCCTCTCATTTTCACTCACTTGCCCCCCCATTTGACGTGCAAAGAGATGAATCTAAGATTTCTTGACTAGAAGACGACGACAAAATCATTTTATATATTTAGATTAAATGAATTTACAAACTAAACGAATTTCAAGAAAAATAAGACCGAAGGAATAGGAGATTACATTGGAAATGAAAAGAGTGGAAGAGATGTTTAGGATTTGCAATATAAAGAGGAGTAAACAAATGAAGACTTCTCCCCTTTATATAGAGGAGATTTTTAGCCCACTCATAGGTTACCAAGTGCCCAAACCTATCCATTCCATGACTTCCTGCCATTTGACCTAGTCGACCCATTTGCGTTGTACTTAATCTCATTACGTGACGGGATAAGAAAAAACTTTTGTGACGTAAATGAGTGAAACTGCTTTCTCTTAACGATAGCATCAACAAGAAATAGAAGGACTAATGATAATATGTGATATAAATAGTGGACTACAATGGCCAACCAAGTGAAAAAAATTGCCCGACTACTGCCATGCTAACTTGATGTCGCCATGCTAGCCTGATTGCTGCTATACTAGCTGGACTATCTATGCTAGCTCGATTGTCGCTGTGCTAGCCCCAATTGATGCTATGCTAGACCAACTACCGCTATGGTAGATCGACGACTATGACTCTCAACCACCTGATAGTTATCACTAATCCTATTAATTGTCTTGTGGATGGAAGTTGATCATTCAATACGTGGGTAAGAACAATCTAGTGCGTGGACGTGTTACATTGAACACGTGAACAATAACTGCTTAGAGATTACATGGCATCAAGCATCTATAAATACTCCAAAAGCGTGCTTGGTATGAGGATCTTTTTTTTCCCACAATATCTTTTGGCTCTCTCTCATTTTTCTTCAAGTCATTTTTCATCAAACTCAATCACTAATTCTCAAGCGCGGAGGTATAACGGGAGAGATAGCCTCAACCTCTTCTTGCAGGTGTTTCATTATTCATTGGAGTAGTAGAGGCTGCCTTGCTCCGCTTAAGAAGTCAAAAGGTTGTCTTGTTATTTGAAGAAAAACCGCCTCAATACTTAGTTTCACCTTTTTAAACCTTGCATGCAACTACACTTCTTCAAGCAAACGTTAAACTAAAACAAACAGGAAATGATTATTGGATTTAGAAAAATGAAATGGAAAAGCGCGTGTATAAACACAGATGCATGTACCCAGGATATCTTACCTGGCGTGTGGATGTTTTTAGTACTACACATTTGCCCTTCCTTTGAGAGTCAAGATCGATATTTGCACCATCTTCTTCAGCCTCATCCTCTGGGTTCATTTCCAAAATCTGACGAATATAGAAAACAAAATTAGTACTCATCACATTAAATCTCCAATCTCTACTTAACATTTAAGATAATGACTCTAATCGATGAACTCAATTTGCAGGAATCATAAAAGTCATCGATTGGACATAGATACTTCTAAAGATATTCTTTTTAAACTGGACATAAAGCCAGAGCTTACTCCTGAAGAATAAGGGATCCTACAATTTAGTTCAGCCTAATATTTCATTCAGTATTATGTAGCAAACTCGGAAAACTAAAACAAATCAGGCACACAATGTTGTTATACACTAATAAGCACTGATATTTGTAAACTTATTGTGTACCCATATCTGATACGTATCCAAGCTTGGATACTCTTCGACACTTTCCAATACGTACAAAATATGTGTTTTTTAATTATTTTATATTTTATAAATTTATTACATTTCCAATACGTATCGGACACCTTAGGCCACATGAAGAAGAGTTTTATCAATTTTAAACTCTTAACGACAATAAATGAGATCACCTACTCTTTTGTGTACTCAATTAGAATGAATAAATTAACTCCACAATAAGCTCAAGAATTGGTTTTCATTAATAACTATTTGCATCTTTTATGAAGAAAGTTAAATATTTGTTCAAAGAAGAATCCAAAATGTGAGACATTGTTGGAGACTTATTTAATACTCTTGAAGATGTTGTGCTACTTGAAGTTGCTAATTTATCAATAGACGAGTCAAAGTTGAAGAGTGTTGTTTTTAATGAAAATGAAGAGATTGATGGTCTTGATGTTGATGAAAGTTAAGTTAGAACAATTAAGAATTATAACATGCTTTAGTATTTTATTTATTTTTATTACCAGATTTCTATTTTAATTTTTTTTATAAGAATGAAATTATGCCGAATTTCATATTTAACTTATGAAAAATACTATACATGCATATACATATATACGCATAATTGTGGAACCTAATTTTTGTTAAAAAGTTGCATTGGTGTACCGGTATTGTATCGTATTCGAATTCGTTCTTCTTAAGTTAAACATAGTTAAGGAATAAGACTAATCCTGGTGTTCCACTATTACTTAACTCCTAATGTGATCACAAGCATAAAGATTACCAAAAAAATTCTAACATAAATTACAAAAAATAATCTGTGATTATAAATTCCTAAAAGGACATGGACTTGACTAAACTATTAGAACCACAAATTGACCCAACAACTGAATAACCTGAATTCAAACATAAACTCGTGATTAGAAACAAAAAAAGTAATTAATCAAGATTTTGAGCAAGCTGCTGCGTGACTTTAGTCTTGGAGTAGTATATGAATAAACTCTTATAATCCTTAAAGGTCAATGCCTTTTTCCACCATCACCATTCTCCTAAGGATTATATAATTTAAAGTGAAATCAACTATAGAAATACAAAATATAAGAAGAAAAGATCCTCTCGATGCTAGAAAAAATACATGGGGAAACTATCTCTACATTATACCAATTACCGTACCTATTCCCTAAACTATTGGTAAATTGAAAAAATTAAACTCGTTTTAGTAGCTGAAATAATAACGAAACAACCTTTGACTTTTTTAGCGGAGCAAGATGACCTCTGCTACTCCAATGAATAATGAAACACCTACAAGAAGAGGCTAAGACTATCTTCTCCGTTGTACCTCCGATGTGAGAATTAGTGATTGAGTTTGCCGAAAAATGACTAAAAGAAAAACGAGAAAAAGCCAGAAAGAAATTGTGAAAAAGATCCTTAAACCTAGCACGCCTTTGAAGTATTTATAGTTATTTCGTGCTATGTAACCCCTAAGCGGTTATTGTCCATGTGTTTAGTGTAACACGTCCACTCACTAAGTGGTTCTTATCCATGTATTGAGTTGTCAACTTTCACCCACTAAACAGTTAACGAGATTAGTGATAACCGTCAAGCGGTTGGAAGTCATAGAGATAGTCGGGCTAGCATAGCGGCAATCGAGCTAGCATAGCGATAGTCAAGCAATTTCTTTCACTTAGTTGACCATCGTAGTCCATTATTTATATCGCATAGCATCAATAGCCCCTCTACCTCTTGTCAATAGCTATCACTAAGAGATAGCATCATCACTCCTTTACGTCGCAAGAGCTTTTTTTTACTCCGTCACGTAATGATATTTGGTAGAACATAAATGGGTCGACGAGGCTAAATGGCGGGGAGTCATAGGCTCAATAGGCTTGGACACTCGGTAACCTATGAGTGGGCTATCTCTCTTGGGAAGAATTTTCTCCCAAAAAATTCAAAAATCTCCTCTATATAAAGGAGGGAGAAAACTTCATTTGTTTACTCTTTATATAGCAAACCTCAAGCATCTCCTTTCAATTCCAAGGTAATCTCTTCCTTCTTCACTCTTATCTTTCTTGAAATTCCTTTAGTTTGTAAATCTATTTCATCTAGATGTATAAATTAATTTTGTCGTCATCTTCTAGTCAAATTTCAGATTCATCTACTTGCACATCAAATGGGGGCGAAAGCAAGTGACAATGAGAGAGGAAAGAACTTCGACCTCCTGCGGCTTGGTCTATCAACGAGCCATCGACCAACGATTCGCTAGTCGATCGACTGCAAGCCTGCTGGTCGGTCGACCAACCATTCCCCTAGGGTCGATTGACCACTAGGCAAAGTCAATCAACTCCTTTGGGGTGGTGATAATCCAACATATTTTCACGATTAATTTATTTTTGTTCCGTGTTCCCTCAAAAATCACATCGATTCTTTCAAATCCCAAAATTATAACTTTGAAATTGGACAAAATCTGACAAGTGGACGTGTTACACTGAACACGTGAACAATAACTGCTTAGAGATTACATGGCATCAAGCATCTATAAATACTCCAAAAGCGTGCTTGGTATGAGGATCTTTTTTTTTTCCACAATATCTTTCGGCTCTCTCTCATTTTTCTTCAAGTCATTTTTCATCAAACTCAATCACTAATTCTCAAGCGCGGAGGTATAACGGGAGAGATAGCTTCAGCCTCTTCTTGCAGGTGTTTCATTATTCATTGGAGTAGTAGAGGCTGCCTTGTTTCGCTCAGGAAGTCAAAAGGTTGTCTTGTTATTATTTAAGCAGCATTGAAAGAAAATCCCAAAATTTAATCTTAACCAACAAAAACTCAAAGTCCACCCACCCCAATAAGATTCTATCATTTCTTAACGCAATATATATTAATTGGTTTTACAAGTTTTTCTGTCGCACTTATGAAACATTTGAAAAACTGACCCCCAGTTCGGAAGCATAATGTAAAACATAAATCAGGGGACATATGCTTGCTAGACTTAAGCACAAATTTTAAGGCAACTAAGTTATAAGCAGTAGCATGGCTACATTTCATTTTGCAAATACTTTGCGAATAAAGCTATGAACTTTGATTAGTTCATTCTTTTTTTTATTGAAACTGTAGTCAAGTGGAGGTAAGTTTTATGCTTTCATAATGTCATTTTTCTATACTTTCTTTCTATTAAACTACAAGTTAGTATAATAGACGAGAAGGCATTCTCTATGGTAATAAATCACACGGTGTTGTTAGAATCACCTCAATTTCAAAGTGTCCAGGTAAAATCATAATGACGCTCTTCATTCTCATTATATGTAGTTATTACTTGCTTTCATACTGAACTACACAGAAACTCAGCCAAAGTCTCATGAAAACCTTATTTCCTCATCCCATGTAGTTTCAAATTCCCTTTGCTTTACATAGTCATCATAAAGAGACATCATCAAAATATAAATCCCACATCCAGTGTTCCAAATACCTCCTATCTCAATTTGCTAGACATTTCCATTAATTCCACACCACCGGACTAGAAAATGCAAAATCCCTAATTGAATATATCGCAATAAAGATTTGGCAAAACTAAAACCCTACTGAAGTAAGTACCTCGACAATGTTGCCGACTAAATAAGGGAGCTGTTTATTGAGCTTGATTTTCTCTTGATTCTCCTTTATCTTCTCCTTCAACGAATCCAAATCCAGATTCGTTCTCTGCAACTCTTCCTAAAGAAATTAAAATGTATATCACGTGACAAGACAAAGTTATAATCTAATTTCTCACGCAGGAAGAGAGAGAGACAGAAAAACCTTGAGGATTCGGATTTCGTTGTCAAGAAGGCGAGAGGCTCGAACAATGTCGTCAGTGGACATAGAAGAGAGCTGGTCGTCTTCGAAGTTGCTGTCTTCTACCATAGGCGTCGCCATTTTTGATCAACTCCGCCTGACCGTGTTCGTGTAGAGAGAGGGAGCTTGGGAGAATTTGGGGAGAAACGATAGAAGAGCCTGGTTGTAGTGTCGTGTTCCCGAGGAAAGCTACGCGGTTGATAAAGGTTATTTTTCCCTTTTTTCTCTCAAAAATATGTACATTATCGAAGAGAATTGATTCTTAAAAAAATTCTCAAACAAGGGTTATGCGTTCACTCAAAAATAAATAAAACTCTACTCTCTACATAAACTTGGGATTTATTTTTGGGGAAGTTATGTTTTTAGTATAAATTGCCAAACATCCGTGATTAAAAAATAAAACTTAGAGATGAAAACACAGCTCAACGAAATCGGGAAGCCCTACCTATCCTCTCATCTCGTAGAGATTTTCGAGCTGCTGGAAGTGTTAAGAATTATAATATTTTCATTTATCGATCATTTTCTTATGTATTTACTTTTTAAAATATGGTATAAATTTTTAAAGAATTAAAAATCAAATAAAATGTAAGTTTCGAATGGAGATCATGTTCTCGTTCCCTCCTCGATTCCCTGATGGATCAAGACAATGCAGGGCAATATATAATTTCTAAAAATTTTGAATCAAGTCGTTCGGGCCAAACATGAGCTGCATGTCTCATTAATCATTATAAGTGTAAATTCAAATAAGTTTGTACTTCGATTTCATCTAACTCAACTACGAACATTTTCTAGATGCCCCTCATGAGAGGTGGTTAGCTGAAGTGGACTATCCTTCTCATGTGTTGGCCTAACCCAAATCCAGCACAATCTAAGATGTCCTCCTCGACATGCGATCGTTTGGAACCGTCGAATAAAGTATAAGTGATAGATCAGTTTTATGTTACAAATATATATATGGAGCTTTCGAGAGGACTTGTCAATAATGAATTGTCGTACTATCATATATCATTTGTCGAGTCCTCTCGATGTACTGGAAATGTACCTTAATTTAGTGTTACATTCATCGAGGTTTAAAATACCATCACACTATCGTACTTCACTGCAGATTGGAGAGCTCAATCCATATGAAAATTTGAGTTGCCCGCTCAATCTTGTCCTCAAATACCTCTAGTTTCTATACATTAGGGTTGAATTATATTGTGCTGACATCTGAAAACATATTTCTTAAACGATGAACTTACTCAACCCTAGCGAGTTCTTAAGAATCAAACTCAATTTTTTTAAGTCTGTAAAATTGAAAATCAAAATCGAATCAAGTGCTACATTTTTGAACGATTATTAAATCTGTAACTAAAGCTTCCAATAAATCCCGAACCGATGCAATAAACCAGCAACAATGCCCCAAAACAATATTTCAGCAAAGATAACATAAAGTAGAATGCCCACTTTTCTTGAATGCCAAACATTGATGAAAATGTGCTTCTGTATCCAATATATCTGCAAAGATTGTTTTAAACAGTTGAATAATCAACGCTAAGAGAATGTAATAATTTCATATATGCATCAGAATATCAGAATGCAATTACACAAACTAGGCAACAACAGACGTATATAACTTGAAAATTACCAGTGTATTATGGGGATTATCGTAATACCACCCGTTGATGAATCCTGCGAAGATACCTTCGGCCGCCATTACATAAACAAGCATAGCATTCATACCAATCCATTCCAATGGCAGAAACATGTACCTCAAATTCGAAACATCAACCTACCAAAAAAAAAGGAGAATGAATCTTTATCTGAAAAAGACTGGCATGGAGACTCTGAAACCGGCTCAAACTACACTAAGATTGTAATGTAGAATTAGCGTATTTCAAAAGTTGAAACTGTACCAGAATGTAGAAAACCGAGAATACTAATGCTGCTGCTCCAGACGTTACACAAACATAGCTGAAAGTGTACAACTGCTTATTTAAAGGAATAGCTGCAAGTAAACAAATTATATGAGGAAGAGTACTTAGAAAAAATCAATGCAGAAATTCCGTCCATTTAAGGTTCTTCAAACCTCACCATCCGTGAAATGAAGGATAATCCCTAAAATCAGAAGAGCAAGACCCGGAACAATCCAATGTCGAAGTCTAGTTGAATGATCCTAAAAACATAGCATAAACGAGATTGCAGTGAGACCCCTATAAAATTTGTCAAAATCACAATGTTGGACCAGCTAAGGTAAAACCTTCATGTGTACCAACACGTGTCCGAAATGGACTCCAATGATGGTGGAGAGAATGGCAGAAACTGAGCTGCAGTACGAAAGGAAACAATAATAGATTTGTAAATAACTTTCTTAATAGCTAAATCAAAGCAGTGCACTTTGTTCACTTGATGATGTGAAATTGAGTTAATAATCAATTAAGATCTTGTTTGATGCTTCACTGCATCGACTGACCATGGTTCATGCCTCTTATTCTATTCCTCACACTCCAATCTATCGAAGGAAGAAGCAGAAAACAGCATTTGAGGTTTCTATCACTCTAGGTAATGGCCATTTCTAATTTTAAAATTGGTGTTTATGCTCCATAAACCCACCTCAGAATTCCTTCGGGTTCAAAAGATGCGTAGCACCAGGGTGGAGCATCACTCCTAAAAGGCCCCTCGTGAGGGGAATTCTTAGTGCAAGCCTGCACGATTTCATATCATATAAGACAATTTCTGAACAGAAAAAGCAACGAAAGATCAAATAAATTGATAAAAGAAAATAATAGACGGAGAGGATAAATTCACAATAAAAAAAAGCAACGAATGATCAAATAAATTGATAAAAGAAAATAATAGATAACGAGAATAAACACGCAATAAAATTACTCACTTTGGATCGCTTCCAAGCCGGATGTGGGTACATATGATTGATTCCAAGCACTTCTCTGTCGACATAACCTACTGCATTACAAGGAGGATCTAATTTTCCCCTCACATTACAAGCTACCTGAAAATCAAGAATTTATTTTCCCTTTATATTAGATAGTATTAAACAGTACTAACAAAGACAAATAAGCTTAAATCTTGATTATTATATTGTAAAGTCCTATATACATAGCATGCATTGATGGTCCAAGTTGTCAAGTGTAATTGGAATGATAAGACTTTGAATCTATAATTGAAACACAGATTTTTTAACATACAAGTACATTTCCGGCTAAAGTTTGAAAATGGTATTTATAGCTATAACCTAATGATTTACAAGAAACCCTCCCATAGGAAATTAGGAATTCAGATTAGCTTGATAAATGAGCACGAAAGAGCTTACAGTTAATTTTTTTCCAAACTCAGCACTATCGGAATTTTGCACGGTAAACTGCCAATCAGGAACATGAGTTCCATATAGTGTGGCCAAGTACACAATTAAAACACATGCTCCCGTGACCCTGAAAATTATAAAATATAGTCAACTTAAAAGTATCAAAATACTGTCACCAATATTAAAGAAGATCAAAAGACTCACCAATGCCAAAAATATAACTTGAATATAGAAAATCGTCCAGGTGATAGACTCTTTGCTTGGGTATTTCTTGTCAAGATTTCTATGAGAGCCACAACGAAATAAGCAAGAGCTATCCTCTGGGAACACAAAATAAGTTTCTTACAACACGTTCAATGAATTAAGATGGGCTTCCCAAATGTACAAGGTGAGGATAAACAGTACCTGGAGTATTCCACACCACCTAATCATTTTCATGTCAACGCCATACGTTAGTTCATCAGGAGCATGTGAGAAACCTCCTATATTTTATAAGAAATCAAGTCAGAATTAGATTATGTTTCATTGTTAACTGCCTATGATATGAGAAGCCTCATTTTTACCTTTTTCTTTTATTTTTTACGTCTGGTGAAGCATCATCATAAAACCATGTATTGAAGACAAGATACAAATGAAACACATGTGGCTCTGCCAATAACTTAAACTTTTAAATCAAATGATTCAATATGGTATACAAATTTGTGGGTTCAAGTGCCACTGCACCCACTAGGGTTTGAAGGCGAAAAATGACATTGCCTACATGTAAGACAATGTGTTGAAGACAATATTTAAATGATATACAGATGTCCCTTTCTAACCGTTAAAGCTTTTAGATCAAGTCGCTCAATACAATGCACTCATGTGAGATGTAATTCAAGTATATTCTCCTAGAGTGTTGTCAAGATGTGATGAAAGGAATATGTGCGTGTCTTGAACTTCCTATTTCTTATATTTGACAGCTACAAATGGGAAACATGGTGTCCCATAGGTTATTTATATATACAATTTAAGAAGAAAAATAAAAGATTATGAAGGATATAAAGCCAAAATACTGACCTTGTAAAAGGAGGCCCCAGAAAAGCAGTTTGAGAGTTCTTAAAATCACTTTACTAATGGCCTTTAACCTATCTGGTATTCTCTATTCACAGAAAAACCAAGAATCAATGCATGAAAATTAAAAAATCAAAGTTTCAAAATCATATACCTAACGAAGGACATAAAACAAACCTTAAAAGCAAGTGCAATGGCCATCCCCACAATGAATAAAAAGAATGGCATCACAAAATCAGCAAGATTGCATCCATTCCATGGAGCATGCCCGATCATAGGCCACTCACCCCCAGCATCATCAACCAAAATCATTAACTGCAACATTTGAAATTATAACATAAATATAAATGAGACAGAAACAATGGAAAGAATAAGGTAGTGAGACAAAATGAAATGAACGACCTTCCTCTTATATGCTATTATTATAAATATTATTTTACCATAGTGCTGTACTTATAACTATAGACAAAATTTCTTAAGCAGGACCAATGTAGTGAGAGAAAATGAAAACGAAGGACCTTTGAAAATTCTTTTACAAAAAGTCTTATTTTTTAAAAATTCGAAACTGCTCTTCATAGATGAAAAAAAGATGCTTTAAAAGCAACTATGGACTGAAAATCTTGGACCTATGGATGGCTCTACCTTCTGTATCATGCAAATGCAAAGTCTATCGTTATGAATGAAGACTTCTTTTCAAAAATTCACTATGACAATTACAATGCCAAATATTAAATCAAATTAATAGGGAAAGAGACATAAGGATGTGCATTCACATCATCCAGCAAATTCACCCATCCTCCTTCATCCCAAGTTTCCAGTATGTACTACTTGTAATAGCTAGAATGTGTAGATGATTTGAATATGTTTGAACCACGCACGTTGAACTTGACAAGATCTACATCAAGGATAACCTTGACTATGGGAGTATAGAGGTTCAGCTGAGTAACATGCTGATGCTAATGGACCATTCTGTGCATTATTATCTAAGTTGGGAATGAATGATATCCATGCACCAACTAGAGAGAGAGAGAGAGAGAGAGTTAATATATATATAGATGATTACTAATATAATGCTTGAAAACTTGACATTGTTGCTAGCAGACCATTCTATACATAAGCTGGGCATGTGATATCCATACATTAACTCAGGGGGAGAGTTAAAATGTATAGATGATTTGTATTCCTTATTTAGATAGGAATTAATATAGTTTTTTATTTTCACTTCAATTCATCCATCTCGTCAAGATGGCCAACTCTCCAAATACACCCCAATTTAGCTCGATACCAGCAACTTCAGCTAAAGGTTATTGGCAATAAAAGTGAGACCAACATTTTTCAATTCTTAGATGATAAGAGTTATTTTGACAAATGATTAAAGAAATTGCTATCCTTAGTCTACATCATCAAAACAAGACCTTCTGAAAAAAAATTGCTCAGTAGTATTTTGGGCGTTATCAATTTAAACGAAGTCTAAAGTTAAAAAAGCTGAAGAATGAAAGATTACATACAGCAACTGTGAGACCTCTGAAAATATCGAGCGAAGCCACACGTTTGGTTTGAGTCTTCTTCTGCTCCCTTTCTTCTTCTTTTTCTTCCATTTTTGGAGGTTCAACAGCAAAACCCAAGTGCTGCTGCTGCTGGGCATGACCTATATCTTCTTTGATATCCGCCATATTTGCTCTGTAAGTTATAATTCGATGCAACCACTAAACTATACAGAGAAGCAGGCTTTGCATATTGATTTGATTCTTATGAAAAGGAATCTCTCTCTCTCTCTGAAATATGGATGGGGGCTCCACTTACAAAGTACAAGCCATAAACTTATAATAGAGACAATTCTTCTATCTGTATTGTAATGACGAAGTTGTTATCGTGTGACAATGGTTCGTTGAAATTAGAACAAATAATGGCTAACGCCAAATTTGAACAAGTTTTTGAGATTTTTTTTATGCACGAGATGAGACCACCACAGGATAACGGGTTATACTAAACCATTTTGTCAATGAATATACAGTTCGAACAACGACCCCAAAAGAAATCCGTATTAAGATTGTTGATGTCCGAAGAATTTGAATCCCGACGATGGAGATTAACTTGTCGAACTTTTCTCATTCTATTATCATAGTACGAAGGGCCCAATTATTAAATTTATTTAGTCGTTATGATGCTTGTAGTTTGTAAGATAATTTTGATTTTGAATAACACTTCCATAACTGTTCAATTGTGTAACTATTATATATTTCATTTCAGTGCAATTCTTGGACAATAAAGTCCTAAAAGAAGAAGAAAAATACAAAAAGAAACTAAATAATACATTCTCATACAAAAGATGAATTTGTTGAAAATAAATTCTGTGTCAATTAAACTAGCGCTCTAAAGATGGCTGCCAATTAGCTTCCATACATTATAATGAACTGTGAACAATTGAAAACAAAATACAAAACTATATATTGTATTAATTTACAACACAGTTCAAACGTAATAAAATCACTCCAAGACATTGGCTGCATGCTTGGTGAAAATGACTAGATAGCACAGACACTACTAAAGAAGAAAAATAAGTTAAGATTCTGTACATCGTACTATCAAGTTCTATTGAATGCTTACGAAATATATTCCTAGTTGTGCGGTTTGTGAAGTATTCCGTAACCATGAAAGAAAAGATCCACCATGTTAAAGGTGCAACAATTTCAGAATAATTACACTTCATTCAAATTTAAATAAGCACTAGTCAAATGTAAAAGTAGCACGTTTTATTACTTGAACAACCATTTATCTTATCTTACACGCTCGAGCCACTGGAAGAATAAACAAGATCTTTTCTCTGGCTATGTACCTTGGTGCATATATCTTGCCGATAAAAGTGGCACTCCTCACCTATCATTGCCTCTCAGCTTATAAACAATCAGCCATGTCCATGGCCACCACCTATCACCAAAATCCAATTCATAAAGTAAGAACTGATCAGGATAACAGATGAAGTATCAGTTCTGCTTAAATTAAAACGAAATAAGAAAAGAAACGAGCAAGTCTTTTTATGTTATGATAAATGATTCCGAACATAAATAGTTATGATTGTCTAAGGATTTCCAACATTCAAACTGGACTTCTACACGAGGAGCTTAAATCAACAGAAATGGCCACAAATGACACTGCATTTTTAACTAGCTGCACTTTGACTTCATGCAAGTCCAGTAATCAAACTATGCAAGCTTAAGAATAACAAGCATCACAAGTCAAATTGCTGTAATCATCACTTTGTCATATCTTGAGGCAATGAAAGTTCAGCAATTCAGTTTATGTTTTTCATTTGTTGATTATGAAGCAGAGGCAGATCTAATTTTTGCAAGCAAGAAAGCACAAATGTTTCTTTTCTTTCCTTTTTTTCCCCAGGAAAAGAATGTGTGGTTGAGGGTTTCTTTCCAGGATTCCATATATTTGCAGAAATGATAAGGTCCATGCTCCATCTCAGTTCTAGCGAGGAAGATGAAAAAAGTGGAAAATGTTTTCAGAAAGAGCTATTCAATATTATGCTAACGTGTAATATGTTGTACAAGTGAGTTAATACTACATAATTACAGAAGATGATCGTTGCAATTCAGCTATCTTAATATACTTTCCTTATTTGTGGTTATTGTAGACCTGTATGAACAAGACAGGTTTTGTTCCCCAAAAAACAATAGATAGACAACTGGGTCTTTTCTTTTCAATATATTCGATTTATATTACTCCACCTTTGGCACCATCATCGACAGCATGACCAATTCCTTTTGATTGTCTCCAGCAGCACTGTCATCGCTACCTCTTCCTTTTTCCACCTCCAACTCCAAGCGGTTTTCTATCTGAAAATCAAATCAACATGCAAAAGAATTAGGAAGATATCTAGCTTCTAAATAAATAGAACACTAGCAATGTGGTGCCAGAAACATAATTCTCACATCCATAATATAATCTTCTCTTCTTGACTTTTTCCTGGAAAGAGAAAAACTTGAATGTCAACAACCCATTAACTAAACACGTGTGGGAATTCTCATTCGTCATTCAGAAAATTGGCTTGGGTACATTGTCCAGCATCTAACAAATTAAATCATGAATCAGGTCGACAAACTCTAGACACAGACCACAAACATTGTCCAGCATCTAACAAGTTAAATCATGAATCACGTCGACAAACTCTAGACACAAACCACAAACATGTAATCTAACAACGCTTAGCTCACACACTGAATGCAAGCATGACAAATTCTTTTAGCCAGAGCAGATTGAAGAAAAATATAATATAATGAGCAGGTTATGCACTAAGGGCTATTTGGCCATCCACAGATGAAGAGAAATATTATATGACGAATTTCAGATTATTTGTTGTAGAATTGACAGAAAATGTTAGTAGCATAAAATACCTTAACGACTCTTTGTTTCGTCCTGAACTTTATCAATAACCTGGAAAAATTTACAACAAAAGTTTGGACGACATAAATATGAATACGTGAACAAAGGCGAATGGGTAGTAAATATGTGCACATGTTCAACTTTCTGGAAAAAAATTAACATATATTTCCATTGTCTTGTGGCTATTGCTCCAATCAGCTCATTGAAGCCAGACACTACATAAAAGCTGCATAACAAATGTTAAAATGAAAACCAAAAAGATAAATGCTCAAACAAAATGCTCTGGTCAGCTAGGATCCAATCTCTGTTTTTATCGTCAGATAGATTCGCTTCTACCAAAGGGTCCCATTTGAGGCTTGAGGCAGTACACAGAAGCAAAGATAACAAAAAAGCCTCCAAATGACAATGAGAAAAACCTCAAAGGATACACCTTTAGGAGCACATCAATGTCTGATTTGGCTAAATTACATCATCCCAGAGCGAGCAAGTGAGCAAATGAAGGAGAAAAACAGTGAGAGCTACACTAGGCAATCATAAGCAGTGAGCTTTAAAATATTGTGACATTGTAGCTTAAAGAGCAAAGTGAAAATTTGCAAATTAACTATAAGCAGTGAATGAATGAATTTTTCAGTCGTCTCAACTTGGTTCCATTTGAACAAGAGAGAAAAGTTGAGAAATAGGACCAGTAAATTAATGTTTCTCAATAACGATTAGAGATTTGCTTATTGTACACCGGGGCACCCCCCTTACCAGAGGGGGCCCACGATTATTTTAATCACCATGGGCCCCCCTGAGGGGAGTGTAACTCCGGTGTACATTTAGCATTCCTCTAACGATTATATGATTTTTTTATTTTTTTATTTTTTTTGGTTAGGCCTTTACATTCAGAGCAAGTAGAAGCCTTACTGAGCCGTCCTCGCCACCACCACCCAACAACCCCTAACCCAAAACAAAAACAAAAACAAAAGAAAAAGAATACAGCAAATGCCAAAAACGCAGCTTACCGCATCTGGAACTCGGAGATTCATAATAATACTTCCTCAAATGTAACATTCCGGCATTTTCCAAAATCTATCCCCATCCTAAACCATATACAAAGCATACCTCATAAAATACGTTAAACCTAAACATTAAAAAAAAAAAAAAAACAATCATACTGACTTTTTATTCCTAAATTAAATTCGATATACAGATAACTTCGCGGAGATTGAAATTCATCCAAGCATCACAATTCACCAAATGCCCATTATAAGTTTCTTCAACTTTTAGCTCTACCAACTGCTCGCCACATAATGAGTTTTTAATACGTAGAAAAGTATAAAATCTCACATAGATAAAAACAAATATGCATATGAATTGTAACCTACCTTTGGTTTCTCTAGCGATTACGATTCAAGGGGAAATAAGAAAATTACGCATAGTTAGGCATGGAAAAGACTAAAAATGGGGAAGCTATCGCTTGGAAAAATAACGTGTGATTGGCCTCTAGGGATTGCTAGGTCAGTTCTTCAGTTAAAACGCTAGGTTAAAACACTAGCAGAGAATGTGGTTAAAAATAAAAAAATAAAATTTGAGTTTGCTTGTAATATGAATTTATTAAAAAATATATAGTTAAAGAATAAGAAAGAAAAATATATTTCAAAAATAATGAAAACTCGCTCTGAATAATATAATCCTTTAATTTGATTATAAATTGTAACTCCAGTGCATTATTGTTTTATTTAAATCATGCAACTACGATTTGATTTATTTCAAATAAGGTAATTTTTTCTAACTTTGTCGACATAAATAGATGACATGATAGTCAATAAATTACGATCATTGCTAATAATTGTTAGTTGTTAATATAGAATGAGTACAATTTTAATGACGACGTCATTTTTTAACTGTAGATCATTGATTCGCATATTGTAACAAAATTGGATAACTCGATCAAAAACAAATCAAAATAGTTACACAATTGAACACATTTGAAAGATAGTTACCTAATGACATCAAGTGAACGTATAATTACCTCGAATAAAGTTACTCCAAAATATAAACATTTTATTTAAATTATTTACAATTGAGTTAATCAAAACTCTAGATATATGACTTGTATTGACTTAGGAAACAATTGTTAACTCATTTAGTAGTGACACCTGGCGATCTCGACATACAATTGTAACTTGTACTATAAACTTGAGCAACAATCGAAATTCTATTAAATATGCAGCTTGTGTGACTTATGAGAAACGATTATTATTAAAATGATTTCTTATTCATAATAGGTATAAGTTATAATGTCCACGTGCTGACGTAGTAAGACACTTTTTTTTTTCTTTTGAAAAGTAAAAAAGATATTACTTGAACACTGACGAAGCGCTACATCAATGGTGGGCAATTGTTATCGAATCATGCTACAATAACAAAATAGTTGGCATAATTCTTGACATAATATCATGTGGCATCTTATCTTGATCTGTTTAAAATACAATCAACTTGTACATTTAATCATATCTTGCCAAAATTTATTATGTCAAAGCATTTGTCAACATTTTCTGTCAAAGTGACATAACCAAGTGTTATCCTATCAATTGTGGACAGGAGATCGATTACCCTTTTACACTGGCAGATCCAGGGGTGGGCCTAGGGGGCACGTGCCCCCAACTTTGCTTCTTTTTTTTTTCTTTTTTTCTATGTTTTGTTTCAATTTTAGAAATCATTATAAAATGTGAAACGAAATAGAAATATTGCATTCTTAATACCATTTCGAAGTGCTTACAATCTAATTTTTTATGTTGTTAATGGCGTGCGAAACGATGAATCGTAGCAAATATTACGACTTGTCAAAGTATGCTATTTAAAATTAGTATTTCGAGAATTTCGATAACATAATAGCTTTAAAAAAATTTCGACGATCGTACAGTAGTCGAATCTACAAATCGCTTATATCATCTCAAAGCTTGTTTCGAAAAGTACATTATAGGCCTATCGAATAGTTCAACAGATATCGAAAAAAGTTAAAGATGCGTCAAACGTAGTCTTAAAAAGAGGCGTCTAACTCGCATTTTTAAAAAAACTTTTAATTATTTTATTAACATTTATTATTTTTGAGATACAAATTTCTCAATATAAATTGCATTATTTTATTAGGAAATTTATAAAAAAATTTCGAAATTTTATATTCGAAAAAGTTATATTCCATGTAAATTTTCGGATGCAAAATTATAAGGGATATGATTTTTTTGGATATAAATTTTCGATGGAAATTTTCTCTCAACTTTTTTATAAGTTCGATTGTGCCCCTTAACTTTAATTGTTTACTTCCGCCGCTGCCCTTTTAGGTAGCAATGAAGTGCATGCAATTGTGATTTATAATATAAAATTAGCCTACATGGGCTCATCTAAGTCTAATTACATGTTTTTATGCACCAGAAGTGATCAATAAGTCCATTGTCGTCCAGCGGTTAGGATATCTGGCTTTCACCCAGGAGACCCGGGTTCGATTCCCGGCAATGGAACTTTTTTCTTTTAATTTTTATTTATTCTGTCAAAACCTCCTTTCCAGTCCAAAAATTCAAAGAAGTAAATAATTTCATTTTCTATTCAAAAATCTTTACTTCTTTCACTTCCCAAAACAATCAGATTTCCGCAAGGTGATCTACACAATACAATTCAAACAAAATAATAATAATAACTTAAAAGATTACCAAGAAAATCACATCTATCAATCCTTGACACAAACTTTGAAATGGTAGAAAATTTTCAATAAAAGATTTACAAAAAAGAAGACAAAAATGACTCACTTAAAGCATACGAAGTGAAAGTCAAAAATTCCTAGTATACAACACTGAAAATGAGAACGCATGGCAGAAGAATCATTCACTGCTTTCCAATCCCAAGTTCTTTTGAATGTCTCTTGTCAAGCTGAATTGCAGTGTGTCATGCCATGGGAACAATGTGCGCGTAACCGGAAGTTTCTTTCGAAGGTCCTGCATTTCATAACAAAAAAGGAGCCTCAGAAATTGCACACGTGTTTGCGTAAAGAAAGCCATACCGGATTAATCTACCATCAAATAGACAATATAAAAGGTTATTTGTTTACTTAAAAGTGAATTTTATGAACCTAGGTAAAAATGCTCAAGAGGCTGTCGTTCCATATCATGTACTTTGGAAGTATAATTAGTGTACATCTAGTAACTGGATACATGTATGCTATTTTTAACAGGAGGACTGCGGAAAAATGATGGAAATACACAAATATAGCCACATGAAGAAAAAAATTGATTTATGTTATATAGGTTTATAAATGACTATGTTGGCAGTCTCATAGTTAACGATTTAACTGCATTTTACTTCGGAAATACAAGGATACTTCTCATCAACTTTATCCCAGGGCATGTGTAGCAGAAAGAGTACTTTGAAAGTGGTGTCGGGCAATTTTAAATACGATGTCTGCCAATATAAACATTGTTAGTAAAGAAAATGCAGAAAAAAAAAAAAACCATAAATATCTAAATCGGAAGAAGGTACAAAGGTAGAAACCTAGGGAATTAAGATACTCTGTCTCGTGGCGGCGAATGATATTGGTCAAGGAAACTGCACAATCATTAGGAGACTGAAAAAGTGAAGTGTCAGAATTTTTTTGACATATTCTGGAGAACCATCGTCATATTATTCACCAGTAGCATCTCATATTCATATCATGCAGGTCCTCCTCCCCGTTCAAGCAGGTTTCCTCTCAGCAGTTAAATCTAAGGACCGTAAAGTTTCTCATATATACTTGTTATGGTATCCTCTCCTAAGTGTGGAACTATAAGTGGGATGTGAAAACATAATAAGAAAGACTGTGTAATAAAATGTTATCATACCCAGACCTTCCACATCATTGTCACAGCAAAATTCCTCTTCTATGGTGTTCAGATGCAAAATTATAAAATGGAAAAGAAACGAATGGTTTCCAAACCAGGTCCACGAAGAGGACAAAAATTATCCTATCCCATTGGCTGCTACTGGCACAAACACCATAGTAGGTAATCCTATCAGGCATGAAATAGAAAAACTCAAAAAACACTTCATTTCGCATTACCTGAAACATTGTTGAATCCCTGCATTCGTGCTTTGCATCTAACTGGACTTTCCCTCTTCAAAATAGTGGGCTCCTACCAATATGATATAGAAACACAAAGTTTAGCATCAATAAGCATTACCCCAATGCAATTTTTTTTCCTTTCCTTCTTTCTTTATCCCAAAGATACAATGATGAGGGGGACAATTTAACTGAACTCTGCAGAATATTACATTATAGTGAATGAATACCTGCAATTTACCTCTAACTTCCACAAGTTGTATGTCATCCTTGAATTCTACATTCCATATTGACTGCCAACTTCCATTGCTACACATTAAATGAAAGGTTTCAAGCAACAGAAGGGTGTCCAAGAACCACAAGTTTGCAAGTGACGTGATGCCCAGTATGACTTGTACAGAAACGAGGTCTTCTTCTCATGTACCAAATACACACAACAGGTACAGTAGGGATATTTTGAATTCCTATACCCTTATCTTTCCATCAATAAAAGCTAAACTTTATAATAAATCAATGTGAACCTGCTGTAGCAGACAAGTCCTATATGACTCGAACAGAAAATGGACATACTTTGTCTGGACAGGGGAAAAAAAAAAAAAATTCCTAAGCCTTGAATTGGTTGAATATCCTAAAAGGATTAACCAGACTCAACTTCAAATCGAACGAATCATTTGAGGTTTCATGATTGATTTCTATCTAAAAATAGAAGACATTAGCAACCTAAAGTAGCAATTTAATCTTTAGGGCCTAACATACATCATTCATCCAAGAGACAATGATGCATTCCCTTCTTATAATCATTTGCTAGATTTCAGCCCCCCAAAGGGGCCAAGACCAACATAGCAATGTCTATCTCAATTAAAAACATATATAATTCATTGGGCTCCCGAAACCCAAAATGTCTGACAAAAAGATAGCATATTATATTTGATTACACTGAAGTGGGAAAGATGCATTATATGATGCAGAACAGCAACCAGAAGATGGTTGACTAAAAAAGCGAAATTGAATAAAGCATGTCTGATGGTAACTTGACAAGTTTCAACACACCAGAAATTCTGAGGACTGAGTCTAGCAGCTGAAATTACAACAAAAAACTCAAAATTGGAGCCTGGTTCTTCCACGTCTTTCCCTCCTTTTGGGTATGCTTCACTAACATACTTGATCATTTCTGCATTGAACGCACAACTGCCAGGAAAGAGCTTGATATTAGCTGGAGGGAACTGGTATATCGATGCAGCAAGCAACGCTACTTTGGGAAAGGAAAAAAATTACAAAAGAAGAAAAAAATGGAAAATAATGAAAAAGCAAAGCAATTAAGTTGTTACTTGTACACAAGGAAGCATTCCCAAGAAAGATTTAGAACTGGGTATTTATATGTTACACTTCAAACATTGTCCACTAGTACTTCTCTTACACAAGTAACCCAATGAAGCATTCTCAATCAAGATTTAGACCCTTTCTTTCATTCATCAATAGGGCCCTGGTCGGTCACTTTTTTGGGCCGGGATTGATTACTGGAAGTCATAAAAAAAGATCTTTCTCTTTGCACCTCAGATCAAGAGGTAGGACATTTAAATGTTAATCCCCAAACATTATTCACGTCTCCAGCTGTAAATTAGTAATTCTCTCACTTATAAGTGGTAACTTCACTATGTTCCACACTTGAATTGATGTTTACATTTCATGTCCACGTTTCCTTGTGACCAAAACCAAATGTTGGCCAAGTCCTTTTTGTATCACTGTACCCTGCAGGTTCAAGTCACGTGCAGACTTAGAATGAGGACAGTTAGTGCGACACCTATTCTACATCACCAAACGAAAGCAAAAGATTGTTGTATCAAACTCTTTTACTGAAAAATGTTGCCCCATAAATCACAACCATGATGCTTTTACCCACAAGTGTAGGCTGCAAATAGAGTTGCCCAATTAAAGAAAAGGCATTCATTCAGCAATATGATTTCAAATGATACTATTGAATAGTCAATCTTCATAAGATCATGTTTCCAATTAAGCTGCAGATGGAATGTAGTCTTGGAAGTTATTTTACTGTAGCGGATTAAAAACACTACCTCCAATAGACTGCATTGCAAACAGGCCATAGTCGTGAATATATAATTTTGATTTCATATTGACTCTATTCATCAAATGGCATCTAGTCACTACCAGGCACCAGCCATTGCATTGAATGCCACCTATAAAGAAAGCTGTAGGCCATTGAGTTGAATATACCGGTGTTCTTGTAATTCATCACCGAATTACAAAATCCCAGAAATCCCCAAGCCAGCCCAGCTCACAGCTTTCCAAAATACGATTTGAGAGATGTTATTTTATATATTTTTTTATAATATAAAATATATTTTATTCCGTTTATCCTTTATCTATTTCGGATGGTATACATTTTTTATTCATTAAGTTATGAAAATTAAATATTTTACTATTCACAATATGAACAATAAAGAGATTGATTATATTACTCAGTGGTGCATTATATTACGATTGATTAAAATGCACCACGTGATTTTTTTTTTTTTATAGGAATTGAATAAAGAGATCAATCGTAATATTTTTTAAATGCACGTGCCCACTTTATTACGATCTCTTGGATTTCATTTCTAACAAATCCTCCTTTTGAGTCTCTATGATTGATATTCAAACTATTAACATACTAATGCTATCTTTCCACTGGCTTCACGAGAATAAAGGGAGTCATCCATCAGAGATGCGTGACTATGATCTTCCAGAATGATTCCATTTATATCTACCTGTAAGAAGGTAAGGCATATTCCTTCAACTGCAATACCCATTTATGTGTTACATAATATACAAAAAAATTGTTTTTCTGTCTTAGAGTACTACCAAGAACAAGCAAATATGTTTCGTAGCTTCACTTCTTATTGGTGATCATCCTAAAATGGGCACTACTTGGTCCTGAAATATACTCTATTCAACCCAAAGTTCCTTACTAAATCCATTTTTATACAGGTTGGAACAAGAGATGCAAGGGAATATTGGTCACAGGCTAATCAAAATATGCTATTCCACATTATTTAAACTGAAGCCATCCAATCATGGGCATAGTTTAAAAAGACGAAACTAAGTACCGAGGCGGATTGAGGCGTAAGCCTCACAAAAAATAAAAAATTTAAGTAAAAAAATTATAAAATAATACAAAAATTAAGTAATGAGATGATTATTTAACAAATTTGGCTAGTCACACTTCTATTTTCTGTAAGAAAGCCGGCTATGGTGAAACAGCATAAATCTGGGTATAGTATACTGTTGCATGAAGATTCGACAATAATGTGGGGATATTGAAGAGATGTTGCAGATTAAGAAGTATGGATACATGAGTTTTAAAGTTTATACAAGTGATTGGATGAAATCGTGTGTGTTAATTATATAAATCAAAATATTTATAAAATTTATAATTTTCAGATGTGTATATGAAGTAACTAATTGCATGCAAGATTTATTGAACCCTAAAAAGAAAAATAAAAGAGGACAAACTTACATGATGAACTAATGAAGAAGACGATACTCTTCTTAAATTCTGAATTCTGACTTTTGAATTTCTGTTGAATGTGTTCCCTTTTTTGTCCTCTAATTTCTAGCTGCCGTTTAGTTTTCTAGATATTTTAATGTTTTGTTTGGGCCCAAAATGCCTTTTTTAAATGAGCCATTTTCTTTTTTAAGAAGGGCCTTTTTGATTTCTTTTCATACAATTGAAAAATCAAATTTTAAATGAAGCGCACGCCTTATGCTCTATGAGGTGTGCGCCTTGAGGTGTGCGCCTTAGATTTAGAGGCGTGAGCATCATATTTTTAGCCTTAAAAATACCGCCTCGAGGCATACTACACAGGCCTCACAGTGAGGCTCGCCTACCGCCTTTTTAAACCATGATCATGGGAATGTTGTTTACTTATAGCATCACTATAGACATATGCCAACCTCAAGAAATCAAATAATTTAACAAGTCTACAAGACTACATGTCATCAGTCCAAAATTGGTGACAGTTTCGGCTTTTCCCTGCTGATATAGGCATAACTTGGCAGAAGAAACCCAGGATCTGAATCCACGTTTTGCACTCAAAGCTTATCCAGGACCTGGTTTGCAGATATATCAGGTTTGAAGTGCACCATAGTTATGCACCATAGTTAAAAGTAAGCATACGCAAGTGGCTGAGCACAATGCCCAGTGAGGCATGTCCTGGGATCTTTTTTGAGTTAAGGAGCTTCAACAAAGCCCAAAAGAGAGTGTGAAGCATTAGAAAATTATGATTTAATAAATTCTGGTTTTTGTGGCCTTCTCTCATTGGAAACACCGATTTGTTTTAGGCTGTTATCTGGTGTCAATATTTTGGTTTCTGAAATATGACTAGTTGCTTAAATTCAAATACAATCCCGGATTATTTCATTGCTGACTTGTTCAAATCAATGGAGTTTTCCCTCACCATACTTTCATTCGATCATAGTTTAAGGTATGTGTGAGAGAGATATCATTTAATTTTTTTATCATATATGGTTAATAAGATGAGAGTTTTCCTAATTGCAAGAGTTGGAAGTTGGTGGTTGCTGAACACCATCCACAACCACCAAAAAAATCTCTTGGATTATCTCATGCACTCAATGGTCATAAGGGGGGAAATGAACAAGTCACCTGTTTTACATGGTCAACTATTGCAACCTGAGCAGTCCTTGGATCAAAATATTCATTCTTATCAATCTCATTGAATGATGTAACCAGAACCTGCATACACCAAGACATAAAAATAGCATACTATCAAGACAGTGATGTCAAATTCTCCATGTGGCAGCATGGCATGAAGTCCATTGCTTCGAAATCGAAAAAGAATATATCTGGATTACTTTGAATTCTGATTCCAAGCAAGAAACACAACATTATCCGCCATAACACTGCCCTACATTCATTTCAGTTTCTACTTAAAACACTACTCTAAAATCCATTTACTGCCACTATCATCGGGCAATAACACTCGTCCAAAGCCCATTTCCTGCCCCAGCTCTATCTCCAGGCATTGATGCCATACTACTAAACTAACATAACGTTAACTAGTACATAAATAACAAATCCAAAAAAAAATAAAAATCGAATGCATCATCTAAATAACCGAAACTCTTACAGCAATAAACTTGGGAAGAGGACTTGGATTACCTCACCGCTTCTTTCAGGAAATTCGAGGCATATCTTGTGCGATTTGTTGTAAAGTGGAAACGCCTCTGCAGCAGCAATCCTATACACCCTCTCATCCTTCAAAACTTCCCTAACATCTGCACAATGTCTATTACATTTCAAATTTCATATAAAATGCACAAACATATTCATATATGTGAGAAAAGTGTGGAGACCTTTGGCGACGTATTGAATTTCACCAACGGGAGAATTGAGGAGGAACCATTTGGCGATTTCTATTTTCTCCTTGTCAGTGAGCTGTGATTCTTCCTCGTCTGACATTTTTAAGATCCCAAATTGGCAAATTCTATTCGAAATTTCCTGATATATAGAAGGGCGTGGGGTTGGGGTGTCCGGGGTGAGTGTGTGGGTAATGATCTGTACAGTCATCTACGTGTCACGTTGCCCATATCAATCTCCTTGACATAGACATCGAGCCTCATTTGTGTGTGGTTAATCTAAAAAATTATTTCCTACTGATCACTCCACATTCCGTCTCCCGAGCCGACCATGTTGCTCGAGGACTACCCCATCTTAGCACGCATACGACATCCTCGGGATATGTCTCCTCGGGTGCTCCACCCGAGGAGATAAGCTACACAATAATTCTCCACGAACAAAAATGAGGTTCTGCTGTTCACATACCGCTCCGCCCAAAACGCGCCCAACAACGTGAGTCCTACCCCTACCCAAATACCCATAAAACA